>JAHTLZ010003263.1:0-16069 GCA_023846285.1 Phrynocephalus versicolor | reverse complement strand
TGTGTGTGTGTGTGTGTGTGTGTGTGTGTGTGTGTGTGTGTGTGTGTTTATTTCTTTGTATGCCTGTAGGGCAGGAGGAATTATAGCGTGATTATGTTATTTCATGGGTTTTTGTTTATTAGTTATTACCTGGGGAAGAAAACGAGAGATGTGGGGGACTTCTTTCTTGAGTATAAACACATATTCCCTAAAATCTTGTTGCACTGATGGCAAAATATTAATCTCTGTTATGATTATGGTAATGATAATGGCATTTCCTAAATGTCTTTCTGAAGGAAGACTTAAGAATGTCTTAAATTCTCCTACACATGGAGAATTTAAGAAGAAGTGACAAAAGCTACAATTTGCCTCTCCCCCCTGAAAACTTTGTGGAATAATCAGATGCCATAAAGCTGATATAAGAAATGTATAATTATAACCTGGAATGACTGGATGAATCCTGTTCAGCTGGTGTTGAACAGATTACAGTGGTACCTTGATTTATGAATTTAATCCATTCCGAATGCATGCTCTTAAGTGGAAATACTCTTAAGTTGGGGTACCTATCTAAAAAAAATTAAAAAATAGTTTAAAAAATGAAAACAATTATTTGTAAGTCGAACAGACCATATCTAAAATTTGTAAGGCGGCAGTTAAAATGCCAACAGTTTTCTACTCTTAAGTCAAATTTCTCTTAAGTCGAGCTGCTCTTAAGTTGGAGTACCACTGTATAATGTTAGAATTAGTTGGGACTCATTGGTAGGGAGGCCTTAAGTATTGCTTTTAAGGTGTAGAAGTTTCATGCTGAGAGAGGTGATCTGTCAGGTATTGGGGGCCCTAGTCGTATGGGAGAGGGACCCATGGCCTTCTGTGAATTGCCCTCTTGAATTTGCAAGAACTGGGAGGAACTGTTGATGACAGTTAGCTTAGTGGTCACCAGATCATTGGGTTGTCATAAGACAGAAATGATTGGGCAGTACATAACAAGAGCAAAGTCACTGAAGGCTTTTTGGGCTAAAATGAATCCTTCAAATTGGTCTCAGAAATGTATACACAGTCATGGATTAGAAGCTATTTTGTTGGTGGTGAATTACATGTTCCAGCGTATTCACACACTTTTGCTGCCATCCTACCCTGCAATTCTTCATAGCATCTCAGGCAGGAACAGTTGCCAAACTCTTATTGGTTAAATAAGACGTGGCATTGCTGTTCCCACCTCCCTTTCTGCAAATAAATACAGTATGTTCAACAGAAGAGGTAGGCTGGATTCTGTTTGCCAACAGAGTCATATATTAGTAGGGTATTTATAATGACACTTGAAAAACAAGGTCTAGATTTAGCCATATTTGGGTTAGATCCATTGGAAGCAGTGGGTTTTCTGTGAGTCCCAATAAATCTGGAAATAGCCCACTGAAATAACCTTTACAAAGTTAGGAATGAAGGTCAGTTATATTTCATTTAAAACTTGGCAAAAAGGCTAATCAGGTCAAAGGAAAATTATATTATTTCCTACTTGTTCTATCCTTGAGAGAATTTCCACTTGCTTAGCCATGATGAGGCATGGCAGACTTTCTAAAATGTTTATTCATCTGAAATATTTTTGTATTAAATACCATCAAATTGATGCTAGAGCAGTTTGTAAAATTAATTTTGAAATATACAACACCCTTGCTTCCATGTAGTAGCATGAGCAGCCAGTAATTGAATGGGTCAGCAAATGGAAAAGTGCAAATTTTAAAAGCTTGGATAGCAGGATGTTGGCAGAAAGGGGTCAAAAATAATGTCTCTGATATACCGAATCTTTGGGTTCAAGGTGTTTACTTGTTCCCCCTATGGCTGTAGTAGTTCTGCAATGGCTTCCAAAGTCAGGCATTTCCACTCCCAATGATGGCCATCTACTAGTTGAACTACCCTTCCCCCCCAATTTAAAACTCAAAACAAAACAAAACAAAACAAAAGCCACCCATGGGCACAAGATGCCTCCCAGAGTTTTGATAAGCCCTGTCAGATTTCTTGCACATGTTGCACATCCGTAGTTTTGAATGTGATGCACGAGAAGTGAGGGAGGGATGAATGCTGGTTTATAAGAACATGACATAAGAACATAAGAAGAGCCATGCTGGATCAGGCCAAAGGCCCATCTAGTCCAGCTTCCTGTATCTCACAGTCCCGTCCCCCCTGATGCATCTGGGAGCACATGAGACTAGATATCTATCTCCTGATACCACTCCCCTGCAATCTTGAAGTACCCTGGCTCCAAGCCTGGAGATTACACATCTCCCTCATGGTTTGTAACCTGTGATGGACTTTTCCTCCAGGAATCTGTACAATCCCCTTTTGAAGGCATCCAGGCCAGATGCCATCACCACATCCTGTGGCAGGAAGTTCCACAGACTAACAACACGCTGGGTAAAAAAAAAGGTCTGTTCCCACTCTCCCAACCCTCAATTTGAGTGGATATCCCTTAGTTCTGGTATTTTGTAAGAGAGAGAAGAGTGTCCCTCTATCCACTTTACTCATGCCCTGCATTATTTTGTATGTCTTAATCTTCTCCTCCCCTCAGGCGCCTCTTTTCCAGACTAAAGAGCCTATAAAAGTAGAGGCACAGATTGCACAAGACTGTAGGTCTTGTGGCAAGTATTTTTAGTCATCTGCTTGGCCTCTGAATTTGAACATATTGAGTGGCTTATAAGCAGGCCAAAGAAAGGAAGGAAAATCTGTGTGCATCACAGAAGTGATAATGTAGTCCTCACTGCACCCTAGCATTTTGAAGCCATGCTTTAAGGCCAGCAACGGCTAGATTTGTAATAGGGGATGTTTCCAATTCTGCTGCTTTCTGTCTCACTCTCCGAAATGGGTTGGGCAATACCTCCCCCTGCTTTAGAGAATCTGCAGTCTTGACACTTTTAGCAAGCTGTACAGCCGTAAAGCAGCCCAGCCAACCCCATTCCACATACCTGCATTCCTTCACCCCCTACCAGCATCGCGTGGATGGTGGTGGTTATGGAATAAGTGGAGAGCCACAGCCGCTTACTGTTGCCTTTTCACAGGCGATAATAGATAATTATCTTTCAGCATCTCACAAATGCAAGATTGCTAAGCAAAATTAAAGTCAGTATGGTTTAAGCAGCCTAACCCTGTACAAGACTGCTCTCTGCTTTTCTAAACCTGTCTCTAAGGAGCTATACGGTAAGATTTCTGGAATATTGGGATCTCTGTTGCAAGAATAATTAGAAGGTGCTTCTTGCGTGCAGAATGTCCTACTTTTAGATCTTTTAAAAGTGTTGTTTAGTGTTGCACAGAGCATTATCACATAGCAGTACCTGATGTTCCATGTGAAAATACTATATTGCAGCTTTTCTCAAACTTCTAACTTCATCATTTTTGGCTGAGGGTCATGCCTAACTAAGAAAGTTATTATAAAAATTGCACTAAGATACCATACCAGGAAGGCTCCTGTTTACTAGGAAGAAAATAATGTTCTCTACAGGGCACAGCTGTCTACAGCCTATCGCTCATAGAAAGGAAATTTAGCCTGCCAATTTCAAACTCTCTCGTCTTGTTCCAGTGATAATGGGTAATACCACCTTTCTCTAAGTAAGTTGCTTTCCTTTCCCCTCACTATTCTTGCTTTTTTCCTTGACTATTTGATATCAACGTGTTGAAGCATATTGATTTACGGAAAACACCTTCCCTGGAGTTTGGAATGATGATTATCTTTGCTTATCTCCCATATGGACTCGCAGAAGGTATTTCTCTCTCAGGTAAGCTGTTAAGATTTGCACTCTTTGGAATATGCTGTCTTCTCATCATAACTTGCTTTGAGAGCAGTAGTGCTTTTTAATGTGCCTTTTAAGATTTGTCCTACAAAATCCTCAGCTTTTTCTAGAAGGGGGAAAATAAGGGATTTTACACTCCAGGGTTTGATAATCCAAATGAAATGGTCTTTTGGAAACTGCTTGGTCTTTTTCTTTCTCCAAGGGCGGAATTTCAACTGTAGGGTCAACCATTGTTTCAGTTTAATACCCTATTCTTTCCAATTCCATTGCTACTAGTCAGCAATGAGCAACTGTGGCCTTCCAGCAGTTAGTCCACAATTTCCATCAGCCCCAGGCTGTATAGGCCTCATGGAGGTTGTAGTTGGTGGCTTTCCAGTTGTGGAAAGCCACAAACGCCACCCTTACTCAAGGAAGGAATTTACTTCCCAAACATAAAACTATAAAACTATACAGCTCTAGCCCATACTTCTCACCATTTCTACTAACTCTCCCTCCTCTTCTTTCCCCTCCTCCTCCCTCCCCTCCCCATCCACCCCCCCAACTCTATGTACTACAGCCAATGGCTATCTAGACTACAGCAAATCAATATCTGGTCTGAAATATATATCTCATATTATACAGTATCTCACACCTCATTCTGCTGCTATATGTCTGAAGAAGTACACATGTGCACGAAACGTCACATTAAAATATGAAAGTTAGTCTTTAAGGTGCCACATGTTTGTGTCTTTTGTTTTGTTTTGTTTTGTTTTGTTTTTCTTTGATTTTCCCCTGAAATTCAAGGCACAAAGCCATGTATAATCGGATTTATGTATACCTGTGACAATCTCGAACTTTTTCAGCCCTAGACTGAAATAAGTCTACGGCTGAAAAAGTTCTTGACAGAAGTTCCTATCTTATCTGCTGGTTAATGCCAGGTTGGTCCACAATAAGATCCCCTATCATCCACGATTTGATTGTGGATGAGTGGGCCGACATGGCTTTTCTTACTGAGATCTGGGTGGGTGCAGAGGGGGAAGTGTCCCTCTCTTAGCTGTGCCCCCCCCGGGTTTTGTGTCCAGCACCTCGGCAGGTCAGAGGGTTCGGGGGTGGCCATTGTACACAGGGAATCTATGTATGTCAGTAAATCCGCAGCCCCTCAGTCTCCTCATTTTGTTGAGTTTGGGCCTGTGACTCCAGCTGATGCCTCCAGGGCATTGGTCCACTGCAGGCCGGTGACCTCCCCTTCAGATCCTTGGCCATCTTGGCTTATTAAGATCACCAGAGGGAGCATGCCAGAATGGGCCGCTACCATCGCCACTGCCTCCTTCAGGGATGGGATTTTTCCCAGCCGGCTGAAGTAGACAGTGGTCAAGCCCATCCTTAAGAAACCTGGTCTGGCATCTGACAATATGGGTATTTCTTGTCTGACTGCCAATGTTCCCTTCATGGGCAAGGTGGTGGAGCAGATCTCAGCCGAGTGGCTTCAGTCGTTCCTGGAGGAAGAATGTGTCCTGGATCCCTTCCAGTCTGGCTTCAGGCCGCGTCACGGGACTGAGACAGCCCTAGTCGCATTGCAGGATGACTCCTTGAGAAGGACCTTGTTGCCCCTTCTCGATTTGTCAGTGGCCTTCGATACCGCCAACTACGTTATCCTCCTGGGCAGGCTCTTTTTGGTGGGGATTGGGGCTCTAGCCTTGTGCTGGCTCCGCTCCTCCTTGAAGGCTGTTCTCAGCGAGTGAGCCTGGGTGGGGAATTGTCATCTCCCTGGTCACTCTCTTGTGGGGTGCCTCAGGGGTCAGCAATCTCCCCAATGCTCTTTAACATTTATATGAGGCCACTGGCTGAGGTCATCCGGAGATATGGGGCTTGCTGTCATCAGTACGCTGATGACACGCAGCTCTATATCTTCTTTTCCACCCCTGCAATGGAGGGGGTCTAGACACTTGATCATTGCCTGGATGCCGTCCTGGAATGGATCAGGTCAAAAAGGCTCAAACCCAACCCCAATAAGACTGAGGTTCTATTCTTTGGGGGGGGGGTCTGGATGGGTACGGTGGCCCACTTCCCAGTCTGGGGTGGTGGTGGTCTACCCTCTAGCTGGTCGATAGAGCAAGGAGTCTGGGCGTTGTCTTGGACCCAGCATTGTCCCTGGAGTCCCAGGTGGCCGCCTTGTCCAAGTCGGCCTTTTACCAGCTTAGAATTATCGCCCAGATTCGCCCATACCTTGATGGTGACTCCCTGCAGACAGCTATGCAAGTGCTGGTCATCTTGAGGATTGATTACTGCAACACTCTCTACATGGGGTTTTCCTTGACCCTTGTCCGGCAACTGCAGCGGGTGCAGAGAGTGGTGGCCAAATTGGTAGTTGGTGCAGGTCGTTTTGACCACATCACGCCAATTCTGGCCCGCCTGCATTGGCTACCCTTTGCCTCCCGGATAAGGTTCAAGGTATTGGTTTTGGTTTACAAAACCCTCCATGGCTTGGGCCCTGAGTACCTGGCAGAGCGGATCTCCCAAAGGTCAGCGTCAGCCCGTTCCACCAGAGCATCCTTGGTGCTTTCGCTCTGTGTGGCCACCCCTCCCCCGGGGCCTTCTCAGTAGCTGGTCCCGCAATGTGGAACAAACTGCCCTGTGAAATGCGCCAAATGGAGTCCCTGACAGCTTTAAAAAAAACTTTAAAGACCTGGCTTTTTAGGGAAGCTTTCGGCGATCAGTGATGTCATGTTTGTTCCCCACTGTCTTGTTTTGTTGTTGTTTTTTTCTCTCTTTTGCCATCCCTTAGTTTTCCTATTGCCGGGTTCTGAATCCCATAGTATGTTTAGTTTATGTTTTTGCATTTGCTGCTTATTGTTTTGTTTGCTTTTAATTACTGATTCATTTGCTTTCTTGTAAACCACCCAGAGTCCCTATTTGGGAAATCGGGCAGTCTAGAAATGCAATAAATAAATAAATAAATAGGAGACAGTGGCAGAAATCATGTTGCACAATTTAAGACATGTAGTGTGGATGATTTCCTTGTCCATGGCTGTGCCATGCCCATTTTGGAGTAATTGTCAGGTTTTGGGAGCTGTGCAATGTGAAATGATGTAAAGCTGGAAAATTGGTGCAGCCACTCTTGGCAGCAATGATTTTCTGGCTTGAAATCATCTCCCCCCCTTCCCCAATTCTGTGGCTTTCAAAAACTGCCTCAAGGTAAAGGAGTCTCTTTTATCCTGGGCAGCCTTTGAGAGCCCTCCAAAACGCTGCAGGGAAGCCGGACTAGGAAGTTTTTTATTGCCCTGAAATGACCATAGCATATCATTGGCTGGTGTCATTCTTGATGTACAGTGCAGATCTGTACATCAAATCTGCCAGATGTCAGTGGTTTCTTAGAGATCACAGTATACAGTCAGTGCCACACTCAGTCAATTGTAGTTACATCTATATCTCGCCTTTCCTCTGCTGAGCTCAAGGCAGTATATATGGCTCTCTCCTAATGCTTATCCTTCAAGGAAAAATAGATTGAAAGCCTGGCCCGGGGCGCAGAAGAACATTCTGGCTTAAGAATTTAAGCCAGTGGATCTCTACCTGTGGATCCCCAGATGTTTCTGGACTGCAACTCCCGGAAGTCTTCATCACTAACTGAGCTGGCCAGGACTTCTGGGAGTTGCAGTCCAGGAACATCTGGGGACACATAGGTTGAGAACCACTGATTTAAGCCAATGGTTTGCAGTGAGCACAGTTTTTCTGTTTAGTAAAAAAACAGATCATGCTACTGATGGCCAGCATTCTACAAGGAGATGGCACATGGAGAAGAAGTGGGAGTTGTTATTTTCATGGCTTAGAAACCAGCCTCTCAAAAGTCTCTCTCCAGCATTCCATTTGCACAAGTTGAATGGTACTTTTCTCACAGGGAGAGGTTCATGGAGCACTCTTCTGGAGGGAACCTGGGTGTAATTAAGGTGGGGGGAGGTGGGTTGGCCATTTCAAAGCACTCATAGGCACAACCATCAAGTTTTGCTGAGAAATGTAAAAGAAGCCAGTCTGGTTACATTAGCAGTGAGATCATGGATGTTGGGAAGCACCACCTCTTGTCAGGGTCTAGTACAGTGGTAGCGAACCTTTTAGAGACCGAGTACCCAAATTGTGATTCAGAACCCACTAATTTTTTGCTAAGTGCCAATACAGCAATTTAACTTGAATGCAAGTGGTTGTGAAGGGGCGATGTCGGGTGCCCACAGAAAAGGCTCTGAGTGCCACCTTTGGCACCCATGTCATAGGTTCGCCTACACTGCTCTAGTATAATGGATCCAGGGACACACTCCCTATTTATGTCATTAATTGTATCTGTATGTTCTGTCACCATGAACATTGAATGCATTAATGGTAAGGCTTATATGTACAGCTTTTAATTTAAAATGTGTGTGTGTGTGTGTGCGTGTGCGTGCGTGCGTGCGTGCGCGTGCACTTTAACTTGCATACATGTATTTAACTTTTGCACATACATTTTCTTGTCTTTCTGTCTGTCTGCCTGTCTATCTGAAATAAAATCGTTTGAGGGTGAAAGTTGTAAGTCTCAAATTGAACAGTGATGTTTTCAGCCCTTAGGATTTGAAGCGTTTTCCCTCCTTCTTCAGCATCCACTTAACAAAATTTCCCTTTGCCTTGTCAAAAGAAGGGAACCGTAAACCATGTCTGAGTAAACTCTACTTGGAAAATGCTGAAAAGAGTCGCCATAGGTCAGAATGGATTTGACAGCATATGACTATTGCTATTTGTTAGAAATGCAGACCTGTTCTAACTAAATCTGCCTTTAGTTAACTTCAAATATCTGAGCTTGAGGTCTGTCGTGTTTGACATGTGACATGGTGCTTGTTTTTATCTTTTTGTGTCGTTCCTTTATAATTCCTTAAGCGATGTAATGGGGCAGCTGATAACAGCTGCGCAGCAAATTTAATCACCTTTGCCCCTTGGCAACCTTCTACCCTTTTGGTAGCTGCATTTCAGACAGACTGGAAATATCTGCATATTTGCATATGCATATTAGAATTTTAAAACTCTTCCCTTCTACCGAAAGAACTTCTGAGGATCCAGTGCTTGCTGTTTTAGAGTGCAGTAGTCACATCCCAGATGAAATCTGGGGAACTATTAATATTTAGAATTTTGCAGCTTGACTGCTAATTTAATAAACACTTGATGGAGTGTTAGGAATTGCATTGGACAAATAAGAGTTATTACATAATGGAACATTTTAAAAAGAAATCAGGCAAGGGATTATGACAACTTCGAGATCTACTGCATCTGTCAGCTACTGTCAGATCACAGTCTGTCCTCTGATTCTGCAGAGGCATGGCTGTTTCTCTCTTTTCTCTATTGTTAACTTGGTCTGCATATAATATCGCTCAAGACGGCTTCCATTCTACTTTGTACAAGAACATGCATATCTGAATTAGTATCCGTAGGCCCAAGCAAAACCTCCATGGTTGGATTTCCGGCACATGTTATGGGTAGAGATGGGCACGACTCAGAAAAAAAGTTTCGTTTTCGTTTTCGTTTTCGGCTAGGGTCTGAGTCGTTCCGTTTCCGTTTTCGTGGGCTAATTTCAAAATTTTTCATTTTCGTTTCGTTACGTAACGAAAACGAAAACGAAAATTTTTTCGTTTCTCCCCATTTAGCTCAATTGAGTGCTTTTCCAGTAACGAAAAACGAAAATTGGCTCGAAATTAGTCGTTTCGTTTCCGTTTTCGGTCCAGGTTGGTGCCGTTTTTCGTTTTCGTTTCGTTTCCGTAACGAAAAACGAAAACGAAAACGAAAATACCGCTAAGTCGTGCCCATCTCTAGTTATGGGTGAGCACACTTTCATAGATGCAACGTGCCGTCATGTCAGTTCCTTTTCCTAGGGGTGAGTAATAGAATGTAAAGAAAGTATACAGAGACCTTGAATCCATGGACATCTTGTGGTGGGTTTAAAACTATGGTCTAAGGTTCTGTGGAGCATTTTCAGATAGTTGCGGGCCCTCCAGTGAAACCCTGAGCTGCTTCATGTCAGGTTTCTACCACATCTTGAGGAAGCAGACTTTCCCTGAGACCAAAGCTCTCATAGGAACATGTTTGAGCCCTATTCATTTCAGTTCAAGCAAACGGTTGGCATTTTAACTCTAATAGCTGAACAACTTTTGTTTGAGGCTAAATAAGGCCTTGCATTCCTTAATAGAAAGTTAGTACTTCCAGGGCTTCAGCTCATGCATTTTTAAAAGATGTTTAGTCCACCCTGTTACTGGTGAGTCCTGCTAAGGCTGAGCTTGGGCAGCAGATTAGACAATGAATCTGTATGCAGAGCGATGTGGTTTAGATGGAATGCAATGAATCCACGAGTACATGTTTGACACTGGCTACAGTTTCAGAATATATCATGTAGTTTTAGGTTGCTTTTTTCTTGTATGAATATGAAATTCTAATCCAATTTCCTTTACCAGTACATGCTAGATGGTTTTTCAGGAATCTAGGCAGCATATAACTGGAAGCCCATGTGGTACTTTTTCTTATTCTAGATTTATTTTGGTTTTTGAAACTCCTCTTTTCTATTTAAGGCAGAGGGATGTGGGTTCTGCATCACATATAATGACACAATCCGTAGCCTGATGCAAAGCTTCAGTGGAGCTCTAGTGGAGACCTAAGCAAGGACTGCTTCTCCTCTCAAACTGAGCTAAGGCATGTCTGTACAAAGGAATGCAGCCTTAGTGGGAATGTGGAACTAATAAACAGAAAAACCTTCCATATTTAGGAATTTCTGTGTTGGTGTGGGTTGAACCCGACCAGTAGGATACCCCTGGCAACTGGCCAAACTCATTTCAGAGGAGTGATGGATGCAAAGACTCCATCCGTTTCAATTCAGAAACACTTCCTAACTTGTTTTCTTATTCCCGATATTGCAGAGCGCTGTTGGTATTTTGTTAGTTGGTACACGATTAGGAAAAATTTGTCAGGTTATACATAGGTGTATGAAGTGTTTTTGTTCAACGTGTAGCCTGCATACTGTAATTAAACTGTAAACCGCCCAGAGACTACTTGGTTTGGAACGGTATATAAGCAGAATACTTTGGTTTTTTGCTCTGCTTTGTCTGATTGTCACATATCGCCCCCCTCCAGGTATCATGGCTATCTTGTTCTCTGGCATTGTGATGTCCCACTACACCCATCACAACCTCTCTCCCGTGACGCAGATACTGATGCAGCAGACTTTGAGAACTGTTGCATTCATGTGTGGTATGTGTCTTCTTTTCTTTGCTCTTGATCGTCAATATTTCTGGCTTCCAAATGTTTCCCTATAATACAGATTCCCTATGCTGCTCCTCAGGAGCTGGTTCACATGTGCATTGCTCCCCACCTAGCAAGTGCAAATGTCAACATGCATGTCAGTACCATTGAGCTGGGTGGGTGGGTGGGGGCGAGTGGGTGCTCCTTCTCCTCTATCACCAACAGTGCCACAGAGCTTGGTGGGTTGTGGGGGGGGGGGCAAGTGGGCACGCTGCTGCCAGCGCTGCAGAAGCTTGGAGTGAGCGGGCGCTCTTCCTCCTCCTCTGCTGCCGGCATCAGTGCCTCGGAGCTTGGTGGGTGGGGGGTGGGTGTGCGCTCCTCTGCCAGCGCTGTGAGCACTGCAAAGCTTGATGAGTGAGGGGGATGAGGGGGCGCTCCTCCTCTGCCACCACCACCAGTGCCGCGGAGCTTGGGTGGGGCAGGCAGAGCACTTGTGAGAACTGTGTGTGTGTGTGTGTGCGCGCGCGCTTGTGTGTGCCCACTTGGAAAAGGATCCCGCGGGGACGTGCCGTGGGCAAAAGGAGCTCATAGGCTGTTCAAAGTTGGACAGTCCTACTGTAGAGTTATCATAACCACCAGGATCAGTTCAGAAGTGTAATTGGTCTGGGTTTGTCCAATTACCTTTCAAAGCCACCTGGCAATATGAATTGTGGGCAGAGAGAAGCAAAAATGTGTCTGTAGCCATGGGAATATCTCTTCTGCACATTTCTGAGGACAAAGTTACTGATTCTGAGCCTGCCAAGCAGTCTAAAGTCACCTTTACTGGCAGATGTGGTAAAATGTGCAGTAAATCTTTTCTCGTCTTTATCCCCCAGGCTCTAGCTAAGTCTTGCCACAAGATTGATAACAAAATAGATCTGTCTGACTCGTTCTTTCCTCTGGGCTATTTTTAGATGTAAGAGGTGCAACATGCCTATGTCTCCATTAAAGGCTTTCAGATATCAAGAAGCCATGGTGGCGGGGCAGGTGGCGGAGGAAGGAATCTGGCAACATATGAGGCCTTTGAGGTCTGAAGACATGAGGGAATTTGCATTGTCATTTTAAGTGAGGATTGAAAGGCTTGATGCAATATTAATAGACGTGTCAGAGATGGAAAAGATTATGTTGTTTTATTGTACATAAAGGACTCGGTGTTGTTGCCATATAGGAGGGAAATAGAAAACACAAGAATGTGAGAACAGCCTTTGCTAGATTGGGCCAAAGTGCTATCTAATCCAACATGGGGCAGCCATCTTCAAAAATTTTAGAGAGCTGACACATGGGAGAGTGGGCTTTCTATTATTTATTCCAGAGGGTAAGAACTAAAACAATGGATTTCAAATTAGAAAAGAAATGTTGACTAAACATTAGGAAGAACTTCCTTACAGTGAAAGCTTTTGGACAGTGGAACCGAATATGTTAGGAAGTGGTGGAGTCTTTTTAATTGAATGGTTGTACAGATTTTATGTTATACAAACTGTTTGTTATACAAGGGTCCACTGTACTTCCTACAGTTATATATTTATATATTAAAAGGATGGACAAATGTTTGTTTATCCTTACAGACTATGTACAAAAAGTAATTATCATGAGGTTCCTTCCTGTTGTCGCTAGTCTATTTCCATACAAGTAACCTATACATAAGATATTGTAATTGTTTTAAAATATGGTGGAGAACTCAAGTACAAAAGAAATATCTTCTTGCAGAAGACAGCCAAGCAGACGCACAAAACATTCAAATGCATGCAGGAAAAAGGACAGAAAGTGACACACACACCTGCTGCTTCTATGAGGCAGCCCCCAAAGACCATAAGAAGAGGGACACAGAGAGGTGGGGTGTAGAGCAGTGTTGGCGAACCTATGGCACGGGGGCCAAAGATGGCACTCGGAGCCCTTTCTGTGGGCACCCGACATTGCCCCTTCACGGCCACCTGTATTGCAGGTTGGGCACTCCATCTCTAAAAGGTTCGCCATCACTGATGTGGAGGGATTGTATGGGAACGGCAAAGAGAGAGAGACTGTCTGTCTGCTAATAATATAAATTGGCCAGCTCAATATCATCCTGCAGCTGTTTCTAGCATAGAGAGAAATGTTTTATCTGAGTCAGTAGGGAACCCAGGGAGCACTCGGTAGAAAAACATATAACGTTACTGTCCTGCTTATACAGATTGTCCTTGCATGTGTACATGCAGAAGTGTCAAAGTTTAGTGACGAGGCACATGCTTTTGCATGCAGATGATTCCATTCCCCAGCATGTCTTCTGGCCTAACTTGTGGTGCAGTAGTTAATCTGCTGTACTTCAACAGAAACTTTGCTCACAACTTGGGTTCAATCCCAGGTAGCCAACTCAAGGTTGACACAACCCTCTGTCCTTACGAGGTTGGTAAAATGAGTACCCATCTTGCTGTTTGGGGGGGGGGGGGCGCCCAATGTGTAGCCTGCATAATTGTATTATAAATTCCCCGAGAGTATTTTAAGCACTATGGGATGATATATAAGCAGCACACTTTGCTTTCTTTTTTCTTTTCTTTTTCCTTTTCCTTTTCCTTTTTGCTTTATTAAAAAAGTGTTGCAGGTGTGCTTTGAATTGTTCAGTCTAGTATGAATCGACAGCTTACTTCTGCTTTTTCTCTTTCAGAAACATGTGTTTTTGCATTTCTGGGTCTGTCGATTTTTAGCTTTCCTCACAAATTTGAAATGTCTTTCGTCATCTGGTGCATAGTAAGTATTAGTGGACATTAGTACCCTCTCTTGTATGAAAAGGTCCCATTATCAGTCAGGTTGGGCTATTCTGTGAGAACTGTGTATTGTGCCTGTCACACCTCATCCGTGAGTGGATGTACAAGGTTTTTCTTTTTCTTTTTTGCCAGTGGAGAGCTTCCGCAGGGCAAAGACAAAGACCATAGGTCTATTTATTATGTGGCTAGTAGCCTGGGACAGTTCCTAATTGTTACTCATTCTGGCTGCAGAGGCTTTTATTTATTTGCAGAACAGGGGTTAGTTGTAAAAATTTAGAAATGTTGCATGATTTATGGAGGTCTATTTATCATGAATTTATTCTGCATCCTTGTCGGGGAGGGTGAGAAGCAATATAGCATTAGCATGAACTTGATTTTTGTTTTAAAGGGAAGATACAGGAAATTGTCCCATGATGGGAAATGATGATAGATTTACTGTCTGTCGTTACATTCAGCCAGCTGTTATATTTTGCCTATAAAAAGAATATTATACCCCATGTAGTTACATAACTACCATTCCTGGTTGTAATTTAAGTGATATTAAAAATAGTTTTGAGTTTCCAAAATCCTGTTGTTTAGCATAGAAAATCACACTAGAGTAGGTGCCGTGAATCAAAGGGGATTTGGTGAGTCAACCCTTTTTTTAAGATCCATTGACTGAAATAGCCTTACTGTAACTGCAACTGACTTCAGAGTAAGCCTTGTTTGGATCAGTGGAGTTCATAGAGAAGTTGACTCACTAAAATTCCCAATCGTTCAGTGGGCCATCTTGAGTGCAATTTACTATATACTAAGCAACAGGATTTGGGCCATTGTTTTATTGGAAGGATGCAATGGGGGAACAGGATTTAGTGATGGAGTGAAATCTCCAGCTTTCTTCTGTGTATGTAACCTTTTTTTTCCTCCTGACAAAGTCTCATCCAAGCAGGACCAGGGCCTTCCCTTTTAGCTGCTTTGCTATGGGAAGCTGTTAACTGAGGACTGCTTCTGGTAGCATCTACCTACACAACTTGCATATTGTTGAGCAGAGGGAGATAAGCACCTCCAGCTGTCTATGCAAAGAGATATGTGTAGCAGCTGCTGGGCCACTCTTTGTGTTGGAAAGCAGAGTAATCTATTCACATGGATCTCCAGAGGCCCCCTAAACTGCCATCCCATCCCATCAGCTGTCTGCCCAGTAAACATCAGCATAAGTGGTGGTGAACCTTCAGCACACCAGTTGTTCTGGACCACAACTCCCACAGTCCTTTGTCGTTGGCTATCTAGGCGCGGAATTCGGAGTTGTGGTCCAAAATATCTGGAGTGCCGAAGGTTCGCCCACCACTGGTATATATAATGAGAAGGGGCATCTTCACCTTAGGCAGCAAAGAAACATGGACTACTCTTCCATACTGAGGCAAGATCTGCAGACCAGTCAATCTCTGATCCCTGTCATTTGAAGATGCCCAACTTCTCTAGCTAGTCAACAAGGATCTGATGACTTTCAGTTTATAGTGTTAGGATTTTTATCTCACCAATTTCAACTGTAGCGACAGTGATAATTATGACCCAGAGATGTGTAAAATGGACTGTCAGTGCTTCTTTTTGTAAGTTGACTTGGTGCATGTGTGAGCAAATGGGTCTTCCCAACTCATTTACAGTTAGGACACCTCTGTTGTGTTTCATATCCTCCCTGTGGTCCTCTAGCTAATTTGCTTGCATTTGACAGGTACTTGTGCTCTTTGGAAGAGCTGTCAATATTTTTCCACTCTCCTATCTGCTCAATTTTTTCCGCGATCACAAAATCACACCCAAAATGATGTTCATCATGTGGTTTAGTGGTAAGTATTTTATTGTTCTTGCTATTTATTTATACATTGCCATTGATCTTGTTGCTTCATGAGTAATGAAACCAGTAAGCAAGATCCCTTAGGAACAACTCATGACTTGAATTATCTTTGTATGCTACAATTATTTATTTCTCCCCAGCTTTCAAAAAGAATGGTTCCACATCTTCAAAAAACGGGGGGGGGGGGGGTGCACTGAGGAGGGATGCATAGTTCAGTGACAGAATAAAAGCTCTGCAGGTAGAATGTATCAAATTTTACTCCTGCCATCTCCAGAGACATAAAGTCTGATGGGAATTACCCCTGTTTGGAGGCTTCAGAAAGCTGCTGTCAATCAAAGTAGTCAGTACTGGACTAATAAAAGGGGACAGTTGATGATTGGGCAAAATGCACTGGTCTGTAGACCACAGTGGGTGTGCCTCAATATCTATACATCACCTACAGTCTTCTTGAGAAAAAACAACTGAGAAACTAGGAACTGAGACATGGC
>JAHTLZ010003262.1:5301-26414 GCA_023846285.1 Phrynocephalus versicolor | reverse complement strand
GTTGAGCCTAACTTTTGTTAGGCTCCTTATTTCACGATTCCAGGGGGGGAAAACCTTCCACAACCTGATTCAGCTCCAATTAGATGAAACATATGTAGATACCCACTGACCTGAGCATTATGCAGCCGTCTTTGTATTCAGCAGTTTAACGTGCAAACCCCATTCCAGATGGAAGCAGGAAACAGGATGCTAAGATGAGACCAATTAGAGGCCTAGACACCTAAAGATGAACACGAACTGCTCAGCTGTCAGCACAAAGGCAATCTATCTGCCACACCATGGATGACTTCAACTTTTTGCTTTAATGGTAAAGGATTTGCTTAAGTCTCATGTTAATGTGATTCGGCGAATGAAAATAGCAGTTTTTACCCACAAAATCCATGGAAAGAAACCCAAGAATACATCACTAAGGGAGCAAAGCCACATAAACACATCCTGCCCTCCAAGCATTAGGATTAGACAATATGGTTGACACTTGCAAGTGAGTGTGTGATGTCTGGTGGAATTTCATTGCCTTACATATTCTTTGCACTATGTCAAGACTTCAGGGTGGTTCAGCTTTCGTGTCTAGGAATGGAGTCAGGATCACCACCACCACCACCACCACCATCATCATCATTCGGCACTCTTCTTTGTGAGGTCGTTGGGTGGAATCCATCATAGCAGAGATAAGACTGTTGCAAAACTTGAAAGTCTTCCTCCTGATTTATTAGTTCTCTATATGCTCCATCAGTTTATTGACTGACTGACTGACCGATTGATTGGTTGATTGATTCTTAATTATTATTTGTCCATTAACCATGCAATCCAACTGATTCAGGCCTGACAAAATCCAGAGCAAATGAGATGAGTGTGTGGTCTATATAGGGCCTGAGTGGAAACAGCTACTTTCTCAAATCTCAAGAAGATGGGAGAATTACCAAAAATGTTAGTTTTAAACCTACACATGGGTGAAATCAGTTTCCAGTCTGGGGTTTAATCAGATGCCCTGGACTATCTATAAGTTGCATTCAAAGGTGAGACCTTTTTTTTTCTGTAGGTAAAATGCAATTTCTCCTCTTGAATCTCCATGTTGTCAGGATGTGTCCTGA
This sequence comes from Phrynocephalus versicolor, assembly GCA_023846285.1. NCBI lineage: Eukaryota > Metazoa > Chordata > Lepidosauria > Squamata > Agamidae > Phrynocephalus > Phrynocephalus versicolor. The sequence goes on along the minus strand of JAHTLZ010003262.1, from coordinate 25,323 downwards.
TGTGTCTGGAACACATTTCAAATGTTGCAGAAACACAGCTTAGGCAATGAAGAGAAGGTACTCAAGCTTTGCATACATTTTTTTGTGCAGGGGTGTGTGCACAAAGGGTGTGTATATTAAAAATACGAGCCGCTCAAAAACTATGTTATTTCACTTGGGACCAATGGTCATTTGATACTGGTAGCTGATGGATATGGACTTTACAGATTTACAACTTACCTTACCATACATGCTGCCGCAGAAATGAAACCACATAAAACATAGAGGGCCGCCCTGTTAGCAGGATCCATCCGTCTTCTTTCCAGGCAAGGAATGCCAAGGAATTGTCTTGAAAGCAATTAAGGAACCTCCAGTCCAGAAAAGGCAAGCCACACCAGAGCCTAGAAAATGACTACCAGTTCGTATCGGCACAGACCAGCAACAGTCCAACCATGGGAAACATGAGACAGAAGATGAGGCAGTTGAGGTTCATTCAGAGCACATCAGCAAACAGAAATCTAGCACTTATGACCTGGCTGTCACAAGACAGATGGTAGAGAGTGTCAACAGCCATAGTGAGTTTGTCCTCAGCATGGAGCCTTGGTAAACCTGGAGTTTATAAGTATATGTTGCTGTTGCTACAAGACTCATGGGCAGGCCATCAAGTCTAACCTTTCTCCGTGAGCAAAGGCTTGTTTTCACAAAGACAGCCTGTTTTTAAGGAAGGCTTTCCTGACGAAGAGACCACATTTGGAACTTCACAATTTGTCCGTGGGTGTGTCCAGACCAAGCCTTTATTTATCTCTGCTTTCATGGAATCGAAGGCTTCCCAGATCTTCATCTGAATCAAATCCCAGGACATGCTGGTGGCTTCTCAGATGCACGGGGGACCAAAGTTTATAGGGTCTGCAGGATCTTCGCTGGTGTGTGGATCGGTGTGTGGGATCAACTTCATCTTCCCAAGAAGACTGCGAAGAAAAGCATGACATCATTCATCTATGGCAGTTATTTCATGTCCTACCTTCTTCCAATATTATGTTTGTACCATGACAGCGTTGTTTGCGGTCACGTGGTTTTGTCCCTGTTCAGTCCCTGTTTCTGTTTACTCACGGGCGTGATTACTTGTCTCGTGACAACTGTTATGTCATGGCCTTGTTTTGTGACAAGATCTGCTTTTTTTTGGGGGGGGAAGCACATAAAAATAAAGGCCGCACCACACACCCCGTGCTTTGTCTATTCAAAATTTTGATCCACAGCACTCAAAGGTACAAGACAAATGGACAGACGCAAGTTCACAAGCGGAAGATTGCCTTTGTTGCATGACAGTTGTTACCTCACGGGACCTTGTCCCAGAACAGGAACAGAGACAGGTACATCTTGTCATGGTCTGTTCCCAGTTCCAGGGGCGTGGTCAAGACAACTTTGTGCTGTTACGCGATGGACATGAAATAGGTTTTTTTTGGGGGGGGGACAGCAAGGAGGCACAAACGGGACATAAAGGAACTGCCCAAGTTGGTTTACCAAGCCTGCTTCCATAGATTGACAAGTTTATCCTTCGGAAAACTGGGACTGGGGCCAAGGCATCCACTCAGAATCCTTTGGAGGGGGGGGGTGAAAGTGACCCCTAAAGAGATCAGGCTTTATCAAACCCAAGCCAACTTGTTGAAGAGAAGTTTTGTGAACTCTGGCTTCTTCTCTCAATCTAATTCATCCCATAAGAAGTTGTGGTTTTCTTTTCTTTCCATCTCCATGAGATGAGCCTTGCCAAGACCTTGATGCTTGTTTCCCGGCCTGACCCACTTCATCTTCACCCACCTGTCTAAATAATAACAAACAACTAATTTCTATTGAAAGAATTACTCAGTTGGGTGTTAACAGTCCAACCAAGTCTTTGCAAGGAAGCCCTGAAGATGCATATGCACAACGGAAAGGAGAAAAAGCAATATAGACACTTTCCTACTCCCTACTCTCCAGTTTGGCTCCCAGTGTCCCCCCCCCATGCACAGAACTCATTCACTAATACATTCTCAACGTAAAAGAAGTCCATTTACAAATAACATTCAGGCCATCCTGTGTCTTTTCGAGGGTAGTTTTATTAAAAACATAACAGTTTTGCCCTATGTATCTTTAAAATGATTATGATGGCCTCTGGGTAGCCATTTACTCTCTTCTGGTTCAAGTAAAAGAGGATGAACATTGCTCCTCTTCCATTCAGAATGAGATAATGAGCCATTACAGACTGTCCTTTCCCTACCAAATATTTAACAGTAATGCTGACCTTAAAAGAACTCTTGTGTTTTCCAGGTGGGAGCAGTTAGTAACTGGCAGTGTATCAGAGCATTAGAATATGTTGAAAGTCATTAGATTACAGAAGCAAAGGAATTATAAAACCATTCTACCTTGTTATTAGTTACTTACCTGATTACAGAGTTCACGTCCAAGGGGCTTTTGCAGTTTTACTAGGGCAACCAATTTCTGCTAACCGAAGGGTGAGGGAAGAGGGAAATGCTGCAAAATAATTTGTTTGCAATTGCTTCATAAAATATGCTGGAATTAGAATTCAGTATACTAGATGGAATTTGCCCCCACTCTGATTCAGCTACAGCACATACTCTCAGAGCCCACAAGGCTCACTGGAAACTACGGAAGGTCACCAGTCACAAAAATGACCAGAAAGAAGTAGAATTAGTCACAAAATGGCAGCCAGTTAAGGAATAGTTCACTGGAACCTACGGAAGGCCACTAGTCACAAAAATGACCGGAAAGAAGCAGAATTAGTCACAAAAAGGCAGCCAATGAAGGAATAGTTTGATGTAATCAACTAGCAGTTGGTGATACCATTTTCTCTTGGTGACTAATTTCAGTTTTGAATGTGAGAAGTCTTTGCCACAGTGACTTCCATATGGCAGAAAGTTCCCTTGTCTAGCTTTCCACATACTAAATTACAGTAATACCTTGGTTTAAGAGTAACTTGGTTCTGGGCTGTATATTAACCTCCCCCCCCCCCCCGGTTATTGTAAACTGCCTTGGGTCCTTTTCCAAGTAGAAAGGCGGGGTAAAAATATTCAAATATAAATAAATAAAATAATAGAGTATTTTTAAACACTTATTCTAAATTTTGCTTTGATCAAAAAGGAATGTCTTGATATACAAGCATTGAAACAGATCACATGATCACAAATGGGCCAATGGTGGATCTCCCTCCCTCCCCCTGCTGGATTGTGCATGATTGACTAGAACATTCCATCTCAGGCAGACTCCAATGCAGAGGGAGGAGAGAGGAATAGAGTTCTCCCTTGCACCACTCAGGAACTTGCAGGTTCGGGTTTTATTTTTCTTTATATTTATATTTTTATTTAATTTGTTTTCAACATTCTTCCTTATTTTTTTCAAATCATTTCTAGTCATTGAGCAGTTAGTCAAGCATGTAAAGGGCTACAAATTGTACTTTACAATTGTCATGTTAAAATACAGGGTAAAATCCAGTTGTTAGTCCCAAGCAGAGCAGATTCCACAGACAGGTCCCTAAACCATGGTGTGGATGTGAACTTCTAGCCAACTTCTTTCGTGAGTTTTGGCATTTTCTGTGTACAGTATGTGGTCTATAGGACCCCAGAATGAACCACCTGAGTTCCCATTAGTTTTGATGGGGAAATCTGCTTCGATTTAAGAGTGTTTTGGTTTGCAAGCATGTTTCTGGAACAGATTATGCTCGTAAACCAAGGTACCACTGTACACATTCCCGATGAGGGTATGACTACTAAGCCTTCTCCTTTGGAAAGCCAGTGTAGTAATGGGCTGAGTACTGGACTGGGTACTCAGGTGACATGGGTTCAAAATGCTTGTGGAATAGAAAAGGGAGCGGGCAATGGCAAAAGCACTCTTTCAATTCCTAACATAAAGTCCTACAAAGATTGCCGTAAATCATAACACATACATTTCCCATTTTTGACAGAACTTGCTGGTCTTTAGTAGAGATCCCTTCATGGTATGTATTTTCCCCAGAAACATTTTGAAGTGCTTTTTACTCAATTGTCATTTTTCTGTTTATATTTTGTGAGTACCTTATCATGCCCCCCTGAATAGTTGACCTTTCTCCCCCGACCCTAATTACAATGAAGCTTTGCTGCAGTGGTTCCCATCCTGGGGGTCGGGACCCCTTTGGGGGTCGAACGACCATTTCACAGGGGTCACCATGAGCCAGTGAAGAAAACGGCATAAACGGCTTGGGTCTGGAGGATGAGGGGGAGGAAGGGGGGAAAGAGTGAGTTACAGCTTGATAGGTTGGAGGGGATGTCAGTCAATGGCACCGGAGGGAAGTTCTCAATGGCACCTGCGACCGTGACCTGCCTGCCAAAGGGGGCTTGTGGCCTCTTCCAAGCAGGGCAAGGGGGTCACCACCACACGAGGAACTGCATTAAAGGGTCGCAGCATTGGGAAGGTTGGGAACCACTGCTCTACTGGGACCAGAAAACCTCTCCCTCCCTCCCTGTCGGTCTGTCTGCCTGTCTGAGGTTTGGGCAATCGCATTGCGGGCTGCATACAAACCATATTTTCGCCTCTTTCTCTAGGTTGCACCCCTCTACACAGATGAGACGAAGCCCCTAGTAGGCTTCTGCAAAACCAGTTGGCCCTTTAAAAGAAAGAGGAGTCCCGCCCACTGCCTTACAGTGATTCCCAGATATACTGTATGTCCCCAGGTGTTGTTGAGCTTTATATTATGGACTTCCTATTCAGGGTAGCCAGGAGTCAAGCTCTCAAGTCTGGAGCCCCATGGCTGAGCACCACCTAAATGTTGATCCAGTCATGTCCACTGCAATTTAAAGAGTATAATATAGGGCATAATAAATGGCCACGGACTTGCACAACATTGGCTGTCTGGTGTTTGGAGATGAGCACCACCCCTAGAGTCAGACATGACTAGCACGCATATTTATTATTTATTTATTTAAAGACTTATATCCCGCACCATCTTCCCAAACGGGAACTCTGGGCGGCGAACAGCAATAAAAAAAAAACATAAAAAGCAAAATCTCCTAGCAATACAGCGGAGAGCAGGATGGCGGCGAGTGATAGGAAGAAGGGAAAGAAAACCAAAAAAAAAAAAAAAAAACCAAGACCAAAAAAGACTAACTAATGAGGTCACCAAACGCTTCTTTAAAGAGGAAGGTCTTCAAAGCCCTCTTAAAGGCGGGCAGGGACTCCAGCAGGCGCAGCTCGGGAGGAAGATGGTTCCAAAGAGAGGGCCCCACCACAGAGAAGGCGCGGTTCCGTGTAAGCGTTTTCCGCGCCTCTCTGGGTGTGGCCACTCTCAATGAGCGCGCCTGCGATGATCTCGTGGGTCTGGATCCGGATGACCTCTGGGAGATGCGCTCCGCCAGGTAACCTGGTCCCAAGTCGTGGAGGGCCTTGAAAATCAAGACCAGAACCTTGAACCTGATCCGGAAGACAACGGGGAGCCAATGCAAGCGGACCAGGACTGGGGTGATGTGCTCGTATCTACGGGCACCCACCACCAGCCTGGCCGCCGCATTTTGGACCCGCTGTAACCTCCGGACCAGGGACAAGGGCAACCCCACGTAGAGGGCATTGCAATAGTCGATCCTCGAGATCACCAGGGCCTGCACGACTGTCCTCAGGGAGGACTCATCAAGGTACTGGCGGATCTGGGCGATCCTGCGGAGATGGAAAAAAGCGGCCCTGGAGACGGCCATCACCTGGGCTTCCAGGGAGAGGGCCGAGTCCAGGACCACGCCCAGATTCCTGGCCCTGTCTGTAGGCTGGAGGGAAATACCCCCCAGACTAGGGAGGGGGCCATTGTACCGAGACGAAGGCGCCCCGAAGAGCAGAACCTCCGACTTCTCCGGATTGAGCTTGAGCCGGTTATCTCTGGTCCATTCCAGAACGGCCTCCAGGCACAGATCGAGGGAGCGAACCGCCTCCTCTGCAGATGTAGAAAAGGAGATATAGAGCTGCGTGTCATCAGCGTACTGATGACAGCGAACTCCATATCTCCTGATGACCTCCCCCAGCGGCCTCATGTAAACATTGAACAGCACGGGGGAGATTGCCGACCCCTGGGGCACCCCACAAGGGAGAGTCCAAGGAGCCAACAAGACATCCCCCAGCTGTACCCGCTGAGTCCGGCCGCGGAGGAAGGAACGGAGCCAGGCCAAAGCCTGACCACCAATTCCCACCTCAGCGAGCCGGGCCAGAAGGTTACCGTGGTCGACGGTATCAAAGGCTGCTGAGAGGTCAAGGAGGACCAGCAGGGAGGAACACCCCCTGTCGGCCTCCCTGAGGAGGTCCTCCTGCAGAGCGACCAGGGCGGTCTCGGTCCCGCGAAGAGGCCTGAATCCAGACTGGAAGGGATCCAGGATATGATTTACCTCCAGGTATGACTGGAGCCGGACGGCCGCCACCCCCTCGACAACCTTGCCCAGGAAGGGAACAATGGCGATCGGACGAAAGTTGGAAAGATCGTCCGTCGCCATGCCAGGTTTTTTAAGAGTGGGTTTCACCACGGTCTCCTTCAAGCGGGAAGGGAAACAACCCTCCCAAAAGGAGGCCGTGGCAATAGAGGAAACCCACTCTGGCATGTTCCCTTCGGCAGATTTTATAAGCCAAGCTGGGCAAGGGTCGAAGGGGGTGGCCGCCGGCCGGCAACGAGCCATAACTCTGGAGGCCTCCGCTGAGGAAACCGGCCCAAAGTCATCCAGGAGGTGAGAGCGGAGGGGTGAGGCACCGGGGGTCCCGAAGGATGGGCTAGAGCAACTGGGGGGCAAGTCGGAACGGATGGCCTCAATTTTAGATCTAAAATGGGCTGCAAATTGCTCGCTAGTGAAATCACTAGGAGGAGGCCGCAGCTGACTGGGATTGGAGAGGTCCCGAACCACCCGGAATAACTCCGACTGGCGGTTCGAGGCCTCGCCAATTCTCAGGGAGGCATAAGATCTTCTAGCGTCCCTGATCGCGCGAAGATAGCGGCCAGTCAGCTGTTTAAGAGCAGCCCTATTTACTTCCGTCCGATTTGCCCTCCATATGACCTCTAGTCTCCTACGTTCTTGCTTCATCGACCTCAACTCCTCCGTGAACCACGGGGAGGAGCGGCCTCGACATCGTAGGAGACGCTTAGGGGCGATCCGGTCTATCGCCTCGGCAGAACCCACGTGCCACCTTTCCACCAAGGCATCGACCGGATCGTCTGCCAGACCGCCAGAGAGCTCCCCGAAGGCTTCCATAAACCTGGCAGGGTCCATGAGCCTCCGGGGGCGCGCCCAGATGTAAGAAGGGCGCTCCCCGCAGGGTGGGGGGGCGATCGACAGGGAAAATTTTAGCAGGTGGTGGTCTGACCATGACACGGGCAGGGGCAAAATGCCCCCAACCCCCAGACACGAATCCGGCGACATGGAGGAAAAGACCAGGTCTAGGGTGTGGCCAGCTCTATGAGTGGGGCATAAAACATGCTGAGATAAGCTCATGGAAGTCATGGATTCCATGAAATCCAGAGCCGCACCAGAGAGTTCACCCTCGACATGCAAGTTGAGGTCCCCAGCCACCAAAAGGCGGGGGGACCTCAACAAAGCAGCGGAGATGAACTCAGCGATCTCTGGTAGGGATTGTGCTGGGTTGCGGGGAGCACGGTACACCAGCACAATGCCAAACTTATCTCGCTGACCCACAGATAGATGAAGGCATTCCACCCCAGAACACACCATTGTCGCGGACCTGCTAACACAAAGGGATTCCCTGTAAACGATGGCCACCCCACCCCCTCTACCCTCCGATCTGCCCGCCCACTGAACCTGAAACCCGGGTGGGCACAGAAGAGAGAGGGAAGCCCCACCCTCCGCGCCCACCCAGGTCTCGGTAATACACGCCAGGTCGGTGCGCTCATCCAAGATAGAATCTAGGATGAGTGGGGTCTTATTGTGCACCGACCTGGCGTTAATCAGCAGGCAGGTCAGATCGGAGGCGCTGGCGGGATGGCACCCAGGTAGATGGCGGTGGACGAGGGGATCAGAACGGGGGACAGGCAATAAATGCCGGACCCTGGTTCTTCTTACCCGACCGATCCCTCCGTCCAGAGCGTACCTCCCACGGCCAGACACCACAGAGATACGAGTCCCTGCCGACATGGAGACCTAAAAAAGGAAGGGGAAGAACAAATAACAAAGCAATCAAAAGTAATACAATTAACAATAGCAAAAACACAGCGAAGGGGCAAAATACAAAGTAAAATACAACGCAAAACAATAATAATAATAATAATAATAATAATAATAGTAATAATAATAATAATAATAGTAAAAAGAAGGAAATAAAACGAAAATAGGGCACAATCCAGGGCAGGATGGAAATTCCGGGAGGGGAGAAAGAAAAGGGAGTACAGGATGGGGTCAGCTGGTAACGACGGCCATAGGGGGAACCACCCAGGGTCCCACAAACCACAACCACCCAGGATCCCTCCAAAAGACAATGAGGGGGAAGCCGTCTCGTCTTCGGCAGCGGCAGCGATGGAGAGGCCGCAACGCACATGAGGCAACATCAGTCTGTGCCGGCTTCTCCAGGGTGGTGAAAGATGGTAAGGCCGCGGCGGCGGCATGGGAAAATCGCGTCATCTTCAAAGTAATGCCGGTGATGGAATAATTAAGAAGATGAAAGCTTCAATGCCGTCCAGATCTGGTGGGGGAGCTATAGGGAGGAGCAAAGATGGAGGGCTCCCACTCCATGTCCCATTAGCAGTCCAGTCCTGGGGGGTAGGGGAGGACAGAGATGAAAGGGGTCAGCCCCAAGTCCCTTAACAGCCCTAGCAGTCCAATCCTAGATGTGGGGTAGGGGGGGAGCATGATGGAAGGGCTCCAGATCCCCCAACCCAACAACAGTCCAAAGAGGGAGCCAGGGGGAAGGTGGGGGGAACAAACGGGAAGAAGTTCCATGTCCCCAGCCACCAATGCAGTCCAGTCCTAAGGGGCAGAGGGGGCAAGGTAAAAGACTCCACGCCCCCAACCCCTCAACAACCCCTCAACAGTCCAACAAGGCTCCAGGTCCGGCCCGCCGCGGAGATGGAAATGGCGGGCCGCAGAAGAACAATAGCGACCTCCAGAGCCGGGCAAGGACAGTCGGCAGGCCGCGAAACGCTGCAGCGGGCTGGTCAGGCCGAGATGGAAGACAGCGGCGGCGGCAGCAATGGACGACCTCCAGAGCCGGCCGGCCGCAACAGTGGGTTAGGCAACGGAGCGGTAGGCACAAAGCTGGGAGCGATGGAGGCGACATCTATAGCCGGCTCGCCTTGGTGGAGGGCGGCGGCGGCGGTGATGGCAGCAGCAGCAGCAGCGACCGGTAGGAAAGGAGGCGGCCTCCACAGCCGGCACGCCGCGATGGTGGGCGGCGGCGGCAGCAACCGCGGTAGTCGATGGATCGCAGGGTGCAGTAACGAGGGAGGCAGCCTACAGGGCCGGCTCACTGCAATAGAGGGCGGCGGCGGTGGCAGCGTCCGCAATGGCGGAGGTCGATAAGCCACGAGACGCGGTGGCAGGGGAGTCGGACTCCAGGACTGGCTCGTCACGATAGCTCGCCGTGATGGTAAACGGCGGCTGCAGCAGCAGCAGCGATAGTCCGTGGGCCGCTCCAGAAACAGTATAGGGAAGAAGGAAGAAAGGCGATATGAAGTCCCAAGAAGGGTGCCGGGTGGGGGAGGGGAGGGAACGCTCAAACCCATGTCGCCGGTCTGAAAAGCAGGCTTCCTTCCAACCACCACGACCAAGGTCTTCGGGTGAGCCCCCCTTTAAATCCCCCCTCCTAGACCCTGGCAGGCCCAGAAGAAATTAAACAAGAAAATAAAAACAAGGCAGCATAGAAAAAAGCTCAGGGCGCAGCCGAGAAATCCCGCTGCTGCTGCCGTCCGCCATCTTGCTCAGATGCAGAACAGCATGTCATTTACCTTTACTAAATATAAAAGTATGGCTTAATGTTTGTTTGCTTTGAGGATTTAAATGTTTTTATTGCTCACATTGTTTCAGGGGATCCAAGGTTGAACAAGCATCCCCCCACACCTCTGTAGCTGGTTCCTCTTCCAGTGTTAGAGAATGGTCATTCTACATCAAAGATGACATTTGAATTCCCACTAAGCTGGATTAGGAGATGGATGTACTTTGGCCACCTCTTGAGGAGAGAGGACTCCTTGGAAAAGTCCCTGATGTTGGGAAAGATGGAAGGCAAAAGGAAAAGAGAATGGCAGCGAATGAGATGGCTGGACGGTGTCATTGATGCAACCAATATGGATTTGACCAAACTCCAGGAGGCAGTTGAAGATAGGAAGGCCTGGCGACCCCTGGTCCATGGGGTCATGAAGAGTCAGACGCGAGTGAACGACTGAACAACAACAATATTGTATTTTCCAAGACTTGCCAGAGAAAGGACCTGCTCAGTCATTGGAATGTTGACAATCTTATTCAAATTCCATTATTTAGAAAAGGTGTTTGTTGCCTCCACCATCAATTTTTTTCATCTACCTCTATTGCCTGTGTCGGAGCAGTACAACAGTGGAGCCAACTACCTCAGGAGGTGCTGACTAGCACTCCAACACTGGAGGGGTTCAAGAGAAAACTGTCAGATCTGCTTTGAGTTGTGTTCCTGCAATGAGCAGGCGGTTGGACTTGATGGCTTTAGAACAGGGGTGGCGAATCTATGGCACGTGTGCCAAAAGTGACACTTGGAGAGCTTTTGCCTGGCATGCAACATGCCCACTGGTCCCCCTACTTCCCCCTCCAGCCATGAGGAATTTGCAGAGGAAGAGAAGTAGGGAAGAAGCATGGAGGGGAAGAGGACAAGGCAGTGGACCAGGAGTGAGGCGGGGAAGAGGGGGAAAGAGGAGGGGCAGAAGGGAGTTTGAAAGGGAGTTCCCCCCCCAATCGGGTGCGTAAGCCAGAGGGAGGGGTTTCAAACTGTCTTTGAGCCACTGAAACAAGCTGTGGTCGCACTGCGCCAAATTGATAAAGGTCAAGCAGCCTTCCTCCTCCTCCCCTGTCCCGAGCGAAGAGGAGGAGGAAGGCTGCTTGATCCTTTTGAATTTTGCATCTGACAAACTGGGGTTCTAGCAGAACAAGGGAAGGAAATACAGTAGGACCCCTATATCCACTGATTCATTATCCACTGATTCAGTTATCCACAGTTGGCAGAGTAATAATAAATAAATAATTCATCAGCTGCAAAGTAAGCTACTGTCACAAAGAGCAGCTGTAAAGCAAGCTACGGTCATAAAACAGTAGCTGTAAAGCAAGCTACCATCACAAACAGTGGCTGTCAAGCAAGTTACTATCACAAAACAGCAGTTCTGGGGTACATTTTGGCATTCTCTCTTATCCACGGTTTTCATTATCCATGGGAAGGCTTGGACCCAATCCCCAACGGATATTGGGGTCCTACTGTATGTGACCACCACACTGCTCACCAGAATCAAGGCTGAGGGGGAAAAGAGTATTTAGATGAGGAGAACGTCCGTGCTTTAAAAGTGTAGCCATTGGTGGCATCTTTCCAAGGCCACTTGATCCCAAAAGAAGTATTGTCACATTTCAGGAATCCTGATGTGTATATTTAATCTTCCTTGAAATTGGTTGATTATGTATGTACTGTGTGCCTGGGAAAGGTTTCGCTCTGGGGGACTTTTAAACATAAACATTTCATCTACCCTGCTATAAGCCAAATGCAGGGGCTTGTATTTTCTCCGTACCCTAATCTCTTTCTTTCTAGTTTTATTTGGCTTATCCTCCCGACAAGCCAGTGAAACTAAATGTACCTTATGTGAAAAAATTCACTGCCAAGGTGCTTTTGCGATCTGTTAGGAGTAAAGGGATCGAGCACAGGAATATGAGTTGTTCCTACAGCCCATCTCTTACCATATGGCTAATGGTTTTGATGGCACGGGGGAGAAGAGTTTATAGCATTTCTTTTTAGTGCATGTTTAGCACATCTCACATTTTAATGCATTCCATAAATAAAGAATCATGAAATGCCGGTGGTTTTTTTTCATCTGCAAACGGTGCACAGCTAACTTTCCTCTGAAATCTGGCTGTATATCCACACTTTGCAGCAAATAGAATCTCTCCCTGTCCCACCTTGGTCTTGTGTGGATTTCCTGCGAATGGATACTTAAGCAGCAATTGATCAGTTTTGCAGCACCCAAATAAAACACTGAGCACGCATCCAGCAGCCCCAGTGACAGCAGTATATATATAGCAGCTGATCTGCACTGAGAAACAGGGGGTGTCGTTCTGAGAGAAGCCAACTATTGCTTTATCTGAGATGCATGAAATAGTTTCTGGAAACCGAGAGCTAGCAAGCCCGTCTCAGTCCCTGAGTCATGATGAGTTACAGGGCCATCAAGCACTTGATGGTAGTTTCTGCCCCACAGCCATTGCAAAAGGGAAGGGTGTCGTTAAGAACCTCAGAGACTAGAGTGCACAGCTGACAACTAGGCTAAGTGCTGTTTGGCAAGTAACAAACTTGGCAGGTTCAGTGCCGTCCTTGTATAAATTCTGGATATTCAAGGCAACATCAGAGGTAATTCCTTTCCAAAGGTCTTGATTCTACGGGGGGGGGGGTGTCTACCAAGTTATCCTTTTTTAAAAAACACACACAACATTTTCCCATGTATAGGACTATATTTTGTCTAAAACTGTTAGACTAAAAATTGAAGGTCATCTTATACACGGAAGTAAGCCGAGGAGAGAACGGCGGAGTTCCGAAACTATAATCTTGGGTTGGAAAAGTGGAGGTCGTCTGATATGTGGGGTTGTCTTACAGATGGGAAAAAGTGGTAATTTATATTTTTGCATACTCATGGGGTATGTGCACCCCTGTGCCAGGGGAGTGAATTTTTCCTGCTTCCTTCCAGAGGTTCATATATTTGGGGGTAGATGTGGAATCCATTCATTGATTGATTGCCCAATCCAACAAAAAACAAACAAACAAATGCAAAAAAATAAAATAACCCAGGTTGTTGAAAAAACTGGTGCCCTCCTGGTAGCCTGGTCTTGCTCGCAACACCCTCTTGCTGCCCCCTTGGTCACGCACCCACTCACTGACCCCTCTGGCAAATGTCCGTTCAGCTTCCCCCCTCCTTGGCCCTTTCACAGTTTTGTTCCCCTTCTCCCTCCCTTTCCAATTTCTCACCACTGCACCCCCACCTACCCAGTTGGCCCCCTCTCTCACCCACCATGTTATCTGTCCTCACCCCCCTCACTCACCCACCCTTGCACCCCCTCAGGCGCTGTCCCCACACACTCCCACCCCAAACCGCTCCTACTCACTTTTACCTCAAACTAAAATGCGGTCCTCTTTATTTCCCTCACAACAGCTCCTAGCATTGAGGCTTTTGGAAGGTAACTCTTGAATAAGCAGTACACTGAATAAATTGGATAAATAGGGTTTTGCTCAATAGTATGTGTCACATCTGAATAAAATAAAAGACTATACTCTTTGTCATAGGCTTGACATGAGAAATACGTGGACACCAATGTTGTAGATAGGCCGCTGAACCTGTTCACCCATCGGTGGGGCATATACCCCACCCAACTGGCCTAAAACTACATGCTGGGCAGGTTACAACAGTAAAATATACAGATACAATGCACTAAAAGCAAAATATTGTAATATATTCAACACAAGCAATACAATTTACACACATACTCTCTCTCTCTCCCCCTCTCCCTCTCCCTCTCTCTCTCTCTCTCTCTCCCTCTCCCTCTCTCTCTCTCTCTCTCTCTCTCTGTGTGTGTGTGTGTGTGTGTGTGTGTGTGTCTTTCTTTTCTCCCTTTTTGACTTCCCCTTGTTCTCCAGAGCTTTTCCTCCTGGATAAAGTAGCATTTGATGTATACTTGAATATATCACACAAAATGGAACCTAATGGCTGCTTGAATGAGCCCCATTGAAAAAGAAGGGGTGAAACAGTGTCAAGGAAAGCATTGTGGAAGACCCTACACTCCCGTTTGAACGTCATGGAGGTGGGGGAAAAAGTATTTTGACAAGGTTATATAGAAAGCTGTCTCCTACTCCCCAAATAATCATCTTTTAATTTTCCTCCAACCGCACAGCTGCCATAGCTGAACATCTTGGCGCTCGCATGGAGCCAAGTACCACCACTCCGCCTGTCTGTCTGTTGTTTGTGTTTCCACTAGTGTGAGAAACTACAATCCCCTCTCAGCAAAAGAAAGCCTACAGCTGATCTGAGAGCTTAGACTTGCTGATTAAACCCCAAGCAAACCCATGACTCTTGTTATCTGTCATACCCGGGAGTTATTCTACTTCTGCTTGCCTACCCCATCCTGCCTTCCCTCCAAGTGCCCTCTGGAAACTCTCTGCAAACAGTGCACTGGGAGATAAACAAGGAAAGAATAGGGCCTGCCTTCCAGAAAGCACAACAAGCAAACAAAGAAATAGAAGGTCATTAAGTAGTCAAACAGGGGTTCCTCTTCCTTGGCCTTAATCCTGCGTTTCCACCCAACAAGATCCAAATCAGGTAAACAGCGTGAAGAGGAAAATGGGAGCGGTATCTGATACAAGCTCTGGAAAGTTACACTAGCTCTACCCAAAGAAGCTCCTTGCAATGCACTTGCCTTATAAGCTGCCAAATGCTTAATGCATTCTGGTCCTTTGTGTAATCATTTCCTGAGCATGAGTTTGGTTGTTTTTCATAGCCACCAATGCACCTGGATGCGAAGGTGCATCTCACCCTCATTTCAACTCCGGCTTCACTTCATTCTCATTTGAGGCCTACCTCATAGATCTCCTCTGACATTGTCTCATCAAACATCATCGATCACACTCTGCTCACTGTCTTGTTGAGACCCCAACTGACCTAAATCTTTGGGTGGGGTAAGCATAGCATGCTGGGTCCACAAATTATTTTTAGATGCATTTATCTCAAGTCTCTTTTGATCACACTGCACTGGTCCACTAAACTGTTGTATCATATATTGTCATCCTTTAAAACCTGCATCTTCTGAGTTGCTACCACTGTTAATCCCGCTTCTCTTCTGTTGAGTGCTATGGGGTGAAATTTACAGGGCTTCAGTGCAACAGGGAAATGGAACTCTCACTGAGCAGATATATGCCTGTGCGCTGCCAGTGATTTTTGAAAAAATATTTTCCTGAAGATTGTCCCCTGAGTTATGTTCCTATTTTTATTACCACACCTCTCTTTTTTGCCACCCTCCCTGTTGCCAAAAGAGGTTCCCCAGGTGGGAATGTGCTTGAACAGGACTGAGAAACCAGGAGAGGTGTCCCCCAAAGCATGGAGGGAAATCGTGCTTTTTAAACAAAGCTCCAAAGAAACCAAACTGTTCTTTAAAAACTGCAGGAATTGACAACGGTGGCACAAACAACAGGGCACTGGAGATCACTAGAAGCTGGGGAAGGGGGTGGCAACTAGTCTCAAAGGAAACAACTAGCTAATGTTAGGCCTCCTGGCAAGGGTGGCTTCTAGAGATGGGCACGACTTAGCGGTATTTTCGTTTTCGTTTTCGTTTTTCGTTTTCGTTACGGAAACGAAACGAAAACGAAAATCGGCACCAACCTGGACCGAAAACGGAAACGAAACGACTAATTTCGAGCCAATTTTCGTTTTTCGTTACTGGAAAAGCACTCAATTGAGCTAAATGGGGAGAAACGAAAAATTTTTCGTTTTCGTTTTCGTTTTTTCGTTTTCGTTACGTAACGAAACGAAAACGAAAAATTTTGAAATTAGCCCACGAAAACGGAAACGAAACGACTCAGACCCTAGCCGAAACCGAAAACGAAAACGAAACTTTTTTTCTGAGTCGTGCCCATCTCTAGTGGCTTCTAAGTAGGGCGAGCTGAAGTTTCAGAGTGAGGCGTTCCTTTGTCTTAGTCCACAGTCTGCTCTCACTCCTTAATTCTGCAACCCCAAGCCAGTAGGGGAGGGGATTTAATATGGAGAACATGCATCCTTTGCTGAATGTCCTCAAAGTTCAATCCCATCATCCACCAAAAACAAAGCCGCTCCTCTAACATTTAACGGGCTGAAAAGCTGTATCAGTCAAGGCTCTAATGCAGTGGTTCTCAACTAGTGGGTCCCCAGATGTTCCTGGTATGTGCAACTCCCAGAAATCCCTTCCAGCATAGCAAGTGGCGGAGGCTTCTGGGAGATGTAGTCCAGGAACCTCTGGGGACCCACAGGGGTTTACCACTGTAAAGCACCTGTAATCTCCTCCATGAGTGGCTTGGTTCTGCCCATTGAGTCGGGAGGAGTTCTGATGGTGAAGTTTCATCCTGAAATTGAGCGGGATGGATAAGAAAAATATACTTTATTCCCTTACACCACCTTGTAGGTAGCACAGTATCAACCTTCGTGTGCAGGAGGGTCAGCAGTAGGGCAAAAACTCATAATGGTCTCTGTTTGTACATCCCGCCATCTTGGGGTCTTGAAGATATTTTGACTCCAGAGCTCCCTCCTTTGAGCCTTGATAAGACTTGGAAAGATAAGACTGTCATAAAATTTCATTCCTAATGGATTCAGACTAGGGAAATACTTTTGGGACATGATATTCTGTGGGTCATTCCCTGCTGTGGCACGTGCTCGCTCATGGAACTTGGGAGTGTCTTCATGGTGTTGTTTTGTGGCACCCAATTTGGGGTGACATTTGCAGTATTCTTGGGTGGTTGTGTTTTTGTTTTTTTGTTTTTTTGTGTGTTAGTGTTGTGACGTGGGGTTTAGTGATTTCATCAAGTGATTCAGCTCTTTGACATAGCAGGCTGGAGACAGCTTCTAGTGTAACAGCTCTTTATTCAGGGAGAGAACAAGACTGGGGACTGGGGAGAGGGAGCTACATTTATAGGGCGAGGACTGGCTAGGAAAAGATACATTTTGGAGGGAACAATTACAAGCAATCACAAGGCTACCTTTTGGCGGGAACCAATAGGATTGAGGATCCAAATGCAGCAACTTGAATAAACCAATAGGCCTGTTCCCTTTGGAACAGGAAGGCAGTTACTTCAACATAAGGAAGTACAGATAATAGGAATACAGATCAATACACAACAATTGGATTTAAAATTTCACATCTTTGCCAAGCTGATGTTGTTTGCAGTGTTCTCAGGGACAATGGCCCCACAGTGTGCCTGCAGAACAGCACACCTCGCTCTTCTAAACTTCAGTTCAGTCTTGAAGGGACATCTTTACCTCATGGTCTCTCTCCACCATACAAGCACATCATATCAGATTGATCTCGGGCTCCCCAATTTTGGGCATCTCCTCAGATCAACAGCAACATCTTCCCCAGGTCTGTATTAGAGATGGGCACGACTCAGAAAAAAAACTTCATTTTCGGTTTCAGTTTCGGCTAGGGTCCGATTCGTTTCGTTTCCGTTTTTCGCGAAAAATCAAAAAAATTAGTCGTTTCGTTTTTCGTTTTTTTCATTTTTGTTTCTACCGCGATTTCGCGCATTTTGACGTCCGACCGAGACTTGCGGCTTGCGGGCGTAGCGTGGGCGGCGGGGGCGCGGGGGTACATGCGTGGGCGGCGGCAGCGGCAACGGCAGGGGGATTGGCTGGCGGGCGCGCGGGCGGGCGCGCGGGCGCGCGGGCGCGGGTCCCGCAAACGAGCAGGCGAAATACAGTTGCCTGGGTGATGGACTTGCTGCTGCACAACAAGGCTAGAGTGCATCCTAAGCAAACCAAGTGGGGTAGAAACAAATTTGCATTTCTTTTTTCCCCCTCTTGGTCTGCTTTGCTGAATCTGCTGATGCTGAACCAGCCAGCAGCCACCCTACTTGGTCTGGCTGACGTGCCTGTTTGTTGTACTTTTTTGTTGTTTGGTTTTTTGATACCATCCCATCTCCCCTCCACCTCTCAGAGGCAGCAGGAGAAAGACATTCCGTTCCTCCCCAAATCTGGATGAGGGGTCTACAACTCTACTCCTCTCAAATTGCCCCCCCCCATCTCCAAGGTCCTTCTGCCTTCACTTCACTTCACATTCACAGTCAAAGTCACACACACTTAAAGGACAAGCAATACAGCCAATGAGCCAAAGCCAATGCAACCCTGCTTTTGGTCATGGATTGGTCTGGTGGTCAGCATTCAGCAATGCATTAGACTACAGTTAGAGCCTGAGGTGGTTAAAGCTACGTTTTACGTTCGTACCTAGCTACTAGTAGCTAGTACAGCCGGAATAGCTTTGGTAGGGATGGGAATGGGATAGGGCTCTGGGTTGCTCTGACTTAAGTTTTACAGCCCACAGCCCAGCCCACTAGGCTATACAAGGAGGACTATCTATGGGCGACGCGTCCACTCCACAAGGCCAGAGTAAGGGCGGCCACTCCTGCCAGGCCACAAGGCAGAGTAGGAGACCACAGCACAGAGCCTGAGTACGGGAGGCTCACTGCCAGCTCCAGTATAAAAAGGAGCTGAATTGCCTGACTGGAAGTAAAATGCCATTGTCCTTGGGTCACAGTGTCTTGCAGCCCAGAGGAAAGAGTTGCGGAGGAGGCCAATCACCTTGAGTCTGGTCTGACACCACACTGCCTGCGATGCAAACACTGTTCAAATCATTACCCCCCTTCTGTGTGAAACACGGCATCTCGCAGCCCAGAGGAAAGACTGGAGGAGGAGGAGGCCAATCACCTTGGGTTTGGCCTGGCACCACACTGCCTGCGATGCACCACCACATGTCACTTTTGGACTAAGTCTTGGTGGTGCTGTACGTACTCGAACGCTGTTCAAAATCAGGAACCCCCTTCAGTGTGAGACACAGCGTCTTGCAGCCCAGAGGAAAGAGTGGAGGAGGAGGCCAATCACCTTGGGTTTGGTCTGGCACCACACGTCTATGCGATGCACCACCACATGTCACTTTTGGACTAAGTCTTGGTGGTGCACTGCTGTACGTACTCGAACGCTGTTCAAATTCAGGAACCCCCTTCAGTGTGAGACACAGCGTCTTGTAGCCCAGAGGAAAGAGTGGCGGAGGCCACATAGCCTGAGTCTGAGGCCACAGGGCCGGACCGTAGGGGAGGATTATTGCCAGGAAGCTCCAGCTGCCTAGCGTGGCTGAATGGCCTGAGGAGGACGCCAGGAAAATGCCCTTCTGTGAACCACAGTGGGTTGCAGGACATTGAAAGGAAACAACACTTCATTTATTTGGGTGGGTGGGTGGCCACAAAGACTAGTGGCCTTACCCTAAAGTATAATCGTTCTGCAAGGGAAACCCTTTGTTTCAATGGCCAGGAAAATGCCCTTCCTTGTGAGACACAGTGGGTTGCAGGAGATGGAAAGGAAACAGAACCCCAAAACCTACACCTTCCACTCCACAAGGATAACACTTTCTTGTCAACAGCAGCAGTGCCAATTGCCAAGCTGCCTCCAAACTCAGTCCTTCTCCGAGGCAAACACTTCATTTATTTGGGTGGGTGGGTGGGTGGCCACAAAGACTAGTGGCCTTACCCTAAAGTATAATCCTTCTGCAAGGGAAACCCTTTGTTTCAACGGCCAGGAAAATGCCCTTCCTTGTGAGACACAGTTGGCAGCCAAGTGAGAGTGGGGGAGGAAACTCACACCGTCCGAATCACACATTCCTAGTGTGTCAAAGTATCCACCAGGAACCAAGCCTGGAAGGTTCCTGGTCCCTCCATTCACTGTGCAATGCAGCTGTGAGTGAAGAGGAGCAGCAGAGGAGGAGGACAAAAAAACACACACACACCGGCAGCACTTCCTGCAGAGAGACATGTATAATCCAAAAAACTCCCAATCCCAAATTCCAATAGAAGCGGAGCAGCTGTCTTTCCCTTTCCACAGCCGTTCTTTGTGGATCACGTGAATCACAGACCAGCCCAGATGACAAAGTGAGAGTGGGGGAGGAAACAGAGCTCAGCCGGTATGTGTGTGTGTGTGTGAACTACAAACTCAGTCCCACATTCCTTGTGGGTCAGCGGCTGCACAAAGGCATCCCAGATAAGAGAAGGGTAGCCTAATCCATCTGCAAGAGAAACCCTTTGTTTCAACGGCCAGGAAAATGCCCTTCCTTGTGAGAC
>JAHTLZ010003261.1:5473-18080 GCA_023846285.1 Phrynocephalus versicolor | reverse complement strand
ATTGGAGCAGTGGAATCCATGCTGTAGAAGGGGAGGGCAGAAGCTCTGTGGAAGCCTCTTTGCAAACAAGGTGATTGGAACAGTGGAATCCAAGCTGCGTCAGGGGGTGGGAGAGGCTCCGTGCAGGTAACTTCTCTCTAAATGAAAACCAGTGATCACAGACATTTTCTCATTACTTTTGGGGGGGAGGAAGTGGGTCTTTTAGAGCGAAAAATGTGGTATATGTATTAGAACAGCATAATAAAAGAACATAGTACAGTGGTACCTTGACTTACGAATTTAATCCGTTCCAAATACATGCTCTTAAATCAAACTACATATTCTTAAGTCAGAAGTACGTATCTAAAATATTGGAAAAATTATTTTAAAAATAAATATATATATTTGTAAGTCGAGCAGACCATATCTAAAATTTGTAAGGCAGCAGTTAAAGCACAAACAATTTTCTGCTCTTAAGTTGAGCTGCTCTTAAGTCGGGGTACCACTGTATAGATAAACAGAAATATGAAGCAGAGCTGGATTTAATAACAGATGAGGAACGTCAAGATGAAAATATCACAATCCATGCAAAGCTTGTTAGACAGCCAAGTTTTTTAAAGGTGCTTGAAAACTCCAAGCGAGGGGACTAGCGATTTTAGGTTCTTCCCTTAAAACAGATGTTCCCAAACTTTTTGGCCCTGTAGACTACTTGCCAATTTTTTTCCCCTCAGGCCCGTTTTGGCAGTTTCTCAAAGGTTCTGTGCAGAGAGATGGGAGAAGGGGGGCAGCCGTTTGTGGGCTCCTTTGTAGCCCCAGTTTACTCTCTAGCCACGCCACTTTTTGAGATGCCCAAAGTGGCGTGGCTGGAGAGTAAACTGGGACTATGAATGAAAGGGGGGGGGGAGAGGGAGGCTCAGAGCTCCTAAAGAGGAGCCCCAAGGTGGAATCTGTGACATGGATGCATAAGAATAACTGAGGAGCAGGGCTTTTTATGGGTTGTAAAGCTCCAGAAAATCCTTTGCGCTTAAGCGAGACAATGTTCTTACATTAAAAGGCAGTATTAAAACTATTAAGGGCAGGCAAACAATTAAAAGGAAAACATTCCATAATGCAAGGTGGAAAATTAAAAATGGGCAACCCAGGTATTGCTATGAATTCAGTCTAAACTGAAATGCCTTTCCAAGTGAGACCCGCCTGGCGCCGACGTTGATAACGTTTTGGTGCCAGATAAAAACCTTCCTGTTCCAGAAGTTTTTAAACTGATGATTGTGGGTCCTGATGGCAATTTTAGTGTTGTGTTTTTAATGTATTGTATTTATTGTATTTACATGTTTTTATTGTTCTAATTTTATTGTAATTTTGATGTTTTGTCTATTATGATTGTGATCAGCCCAGAGACCTTTGGGTAGTGGGCAGCATACAAGCTATATAAACAAACAAACAAACAAACATGGAAATTTATTTATTATTTATTTGTTTGTTTCATTTATATACCGCACCATGTTCCTATTGGAACTCTAGGCGGTTTACAAGATAAGAACAATATAGAGGAAAACAGTATAATCAAAAAAGAGGGGAAAATAGCCTCGGCAAGATGGAACAAGGATGTTAAAAATAATAATAATAATGAAGATAAAATAAAATGGAAATAAATTTATTGAAATTTAATTAATTTAATTAAATAAATTGAATTCCATCTCAAAGTCACATAATAGGTAGTCAGTCATTATGGGAAAGCTTGCCTGAAGAGGAAGGTCTTTGCCTGATTAGGGAAAGACAGCAGAGACGGGGCCAGGCAGGCCTCCAGCGGGAGGGAGTTCCAAAGTCTGGGAGCATCAACAGAGAAGGAAGGCCCTTGCATATGTTATTTTCAGAGGCACCTCTAAAGGTGGAGGGATGGAGAGCAAGGCCTCCCCTAATGATGACCTTTGCACCCCGGCTGGCTCATACAGCCACATTTGATCTTGTGAGGCACTTTGGAGTCGGGCTGTCTAGTGCTTAGTAGATGAAAACCAGCATTTTGACCCCCCCCCAAAAAAAGTGCCACGGAAGGGAAGCGGGAGGGTCACATGGGGTGAGCAGGAAGCCTGCAAGGAGGGCTGCCTGGCTTCCTTCCTTCTCCGGCTCTCCATTTGAAGCCCAGGCGTTCCTTAGGTGTCCTCTGGGCATGTGCAGAGTACAGAGGGCGGCCGCCATGAGCCAGGGGGGTCCCTTTGGGAGAGGGCGGTGGGGGGTGTCTCGTCCTGGGTGTTCCTCCCTCCCCGTCTCCCCCCTGAATCCTGCAGGCACCGGTGGCTGGAAAAAGAGGGGGGGCACAAGAAGAAGCCACGTGGCTCCCCCCTCCCCATTGGTTCCCCATTGGTTCCTTTACCCTTAAGGAAATCGGGGGGCCCTCTCTGAAAAGGGGGAATTTTTTTTTAGGCTGAAGGGGTCCTTGGTTTGGAAATGGTGCGAGGAGAAGGAGGGGTCAGAGATGTGCCAGAAAGGGAATTTAGTGGCCAAGAAGGGGCAGAGGAGCGGGGGGGGGGTTGAACCTTACCCCTTGGCTGGAATAAAGAAGGTCTTCTGGGCTTCAGTTTCTGCTCACACACCAAGACAACCCACTGCCCTTTAGGGAATGTTCAGGAGATCCTGATTCCCTTCTTCTCAGCCTGATGATCCCCCTTGAATGAGGGGAAACGAGACCCATCTGGATCTCCAGGTTGGGGATCTCCTTCGGGAAGGAAAAGGTGGCTCCCTCCCTCCCTCCCATGGTTGGCAGGTTTTGATACATATAAGGTTTTTTTTTTGGGGGGGGGTGTCTTCATTTGTTATGTTTTTGTTTTCTCATTGAGGGGAGTGAGGCTGGGATATTTTGAGGAGGGTTCCTGCATGGCACGGGGGTTGGACTAGCTGACCCTTTAAGGTCTCTTCCAACTCAATGATTCTATGATCTCTTCTGACTTTTCTCTTGACCAGAAGCGAAGAATCAAAGTCCAGATCCCTGCAACACCGGCAAGGCAGGAGAGAGATCTGTTCCTTTCTTTGGATCACAAGCAGCACCGGAGAATTCACTGCATACCGTCGGTTATAAAGATTGGGTGAGCATACCTGATAAGTTTCGCTCCATAATGGCCAGAATTAGAGATGGGCACGACTCAGCGAAATTTTCGTTTTCGTTTTTTCGTTTCATTTCGCAACAAAAATGAAATTTTTTTCAAAATCAAAACGACAATGGAAACGAAATGAAAAATTTTGTCGTGTTTTTTGTTTTCATTACGGCTGACACATTGCATTGAATCGAAATGAAAAATTTTCGTTTTTGTTGTTTTTTGCTTCGTTTCGCAATGAAAACAAAATGAAAAATGTTCAGAAAATTCACCGAAAAACGAAAACGAACAGAAACGGCCCCCTAAACAAAAAACGAAAAAACAAAAAATAATTTTTTTGAGTCGTGCCCATCTCTAGCCAGAATGTTCCATAACGGGTATTCTTCCAAACTCCACCCCCGCCCCCAAGTCAGGTCGGGTGTGAACCTGATCGCATGAGCCCCTTTCTGTCTGCTACCTGGCCTTTCTGAACATGTGCAGAGTGTTATTTCTTTTGGCCTCCAACCCCACTCATTCTGAGGGCAGGTTCTGTGGGGGAGATGCTAACCCTGGCCCTCCTGGCACGGATCTCTTCCCAAATGCCTCCTTTCCTCTTTTGGGATCCAGGAGGATGGAACCAAGAAGGTTTTCGTGCAGGACGACTTTGAGAGAGGCTCTTTCCTTTTAATCCAGGGACGCTGGCAGGGTCTGACTTGACAACCTTTCCCGGGTTTCAGGGTGGGGCCTCCTCTCTTTGGGGCCAAGCAGGGGAGTTGAAGGTGGTAAGAGGAGCAAAGGTGATGCCAACTGTGGGGATTTTTTGGGATGCCAGACAATGATAGGCCATTCCACACACAAGAATGCCAAGGGGACCAGGAGTGGAATAAGATTTCATTATTATTGACCATTAAATACAATCCTAATGAACCAAAGAAAGGGCTTCTTTCATGCCACTCTTCATTCAAGGCACACAAGCTTACCAGGGGCCACTTGGCTCCAAGGACGGCCCCTCCTTTGCCAATCAATGGATGTCTGGTCATGGCAGCTGACGGGATCCAGGCACGGGCCCTGTCCATCCCCATCTTATAGAATCATAGAGTTGAAAGAGACCTCAAGGGATATCCAGTCCAGCCCCCTGCCATGCAGGAACCCCCGTCACAGTATTTCCGACAGGTGGCTGTCCAGCCTCTGCTTATTGTGGGGGGAAGAAATTTGGGGGCAGAAACCAAAGGGGGGGCGGATTGGAGGGGCATTAGGGCAGATTCCTCCTACTTTGGTCCTCTTTTCTATTGTTTTCCTCTATTTCTTTTGCACTGTTTTTTCAAGAAGGCCGCCCTCTCTCTCCTCGCTGTTCTTTGGAAGTCTGCATTCATGAAGCCCCACGGCGCAGTGGTTAAATGCCTGTACTGCAAGTAAAACTGTGCTCATGACCTGGAGTTCAGTGATATTTCTTCATTTTTATTTCCAATAAACACAGAACTCCTAAACTCAAACATGTCGGGCATTTCTTCTTTAACAATTTCTTTACGATACTCTTAGCACTGAGTCCCACAGTATGGGTGTTTGGCCCATTGAGCCACAGGATTCTGTGCTGTTGCTTGCCATTTTGTCTGTGCTCTTTCACAATTACCATGTCATAACATAGGTTTCACCTGAACCAACCACATAATTGGTTCTTGTCCTGAAGTATGAATTGAAGTTAATGATTAAAAGAAAAAAAGCTTTGATCCTTAACAACAGAGTTTACAAGTGAATGGCCTTCTCCCATGAGGAAAGATAAACCATGTAAAGAGAACTAAAAAAATGAAATAACATAGACCCACTCAATTATGTAGAAAAATAGAATATTTGTATTGTTTGACAAAAAGATATATACATTAAACACAAAAAATAGAATGCTTGATACTCAGCTCTATATAAACAACTTAAAACAGTTCTATACCTGCTTATACTCAGCAATTCCTTTCACAACACAATGAAAGAACCCAGAACTGTAACTTGAACTTTAAATGTATACTACTAGTAAAGTATAGCCCTCAACTTTAACAAACAAGTAAACAGCATATACAGTAGGCAGAATAATACACAACAAGCAATCCGCTCAAACACAGCTAGCAAGTTGGTGTGACTGAATCTAAGCAGATTCAGCAAAGTGTAACACCAGAGCCTTTCCTTAAATACACTTCTGGCTGCTTCATTGCCTACACCTGGCCGATGTAGCGCAAAACCTCAGTTTGATTGCCCCACCTGTATTGCCCCACCCCAAACACTCCTCCAGTGCCTTCTAGCAAAAAAAGGTAAGCTGACCTCATTTACAATATTTAATTTATATTTGTTTTAAATTTTATAAAAACTCAGCAGTTCTGTCCCCCTTGACTCTCCTCTCTCTAACTGTCCTCCTTCCAGCCTCTCCTCGGTCTGAGTACGAATATCTTCTAACTGCTTCTCTTCTTTTAACTGCCACTCAATCTCCTCGTGCCACCCGTCCTCCTCTGAGCTGTCAGTCACCCAGTATGCTTCTTTTACAGACCCTGACTCTTCCACTTTTTCTATACTAACTTTTCATGCCCTCAATTCGTTCTATTAAATCAACATTTTTCTTTGTCTCTTTATTTTCTTCTATTTCCTTGTTTTCAGATGGCACACTTCTTATTGATCTTTCTTCCTCCTGTCTTTCCTCAACAATAGTGTGCAAGATATTTTTTTTCTTACACATGTGGCATAGACCTGAGGCTATATAGACTATAGATAAGGATGGTTTGTGGGGAATAGAATTAAAAATGTATAGATCAGACACAGGAATAGAGGAATTTCCAATGTCTTTCTTTGCCTATTGTTTAATGAGGACTCTTCTTAAAAATCTGAAGGCTTTTCTGCCTCCTGTGTGGTAGTAAAATGGTAGAGCAGGTTTACGATTTTAACAAACGATTGGCATTCATCTAGTAGCCATCCCATCTGATGACACTGGTGGAAGAGAATGAAGCCACGAGGATCATTAAACATAAGAACAGCCTTTCTTGAACAAGCCACAGCCCATCCAGTCCAGCATTCTGTCTCACACAGTGACTCATCATTTGCTTCAGGGTATTCCCAAGCTGATGTCTTCACCTGCTTACGATTCCCTGTAAATGGCATTGAGATATCCTGCCTATGTCTGCAACCCAGACCATTGATACCCTTGTTCTCCATGAATTTGTTTAATCCTTTCTTAAAGCTGTCAGTGCTGACAGCTGTCACCATTTCTTCTGGCAGGGAGTTCCATAGACCAGTAACCCTCTGGGTGAAAAAGTACTTTTTCTTATTAGTTTCAGATCTAGCACCCAAAGGTTTCATGGAGTGCCCCCAAGTTCTAGTGTTGTGTTATAGAGAAAACAGTTTTTTTCTTATCTACTTTTTAGAATAGGTAGAGAGAGTACAGAAAAAATGGACACAATAAAAATGTAAGTCTCTTGGGCCACATGAATTACTCCCAAGGATATGAAAAGAACTGCCAGAAGTAATTTCAGAACAATTGGCAATAATCTTTGAGAAGTCCTGGAGAATAGGGGGAAGTCCCCATCGATTGGAGGAGGGCTAATGTTGTCCCCATCTGCAAAAAGGGGGGGAAGAGGACCCACCCAGTCAGTTTGACTTCAATTCCTGGAAAGATCCAAGAGCAGATTATTAAACAGGCAGACTATAATTATTTAACAAACAATGCTGTCATTACACGGAGTCAACATGGGTTTCTTAGAAACAAGTCATGCCAGACTAATTTGATCTCTTTCTTTGGTAGAATTATAGGCCTGTTGGAATAGGGGAAGGCTGTGGATATTGCTTATCTGGACTTCATTAAGGCCTTCAATAATGTTCCCCATGGTGTACTTTCAAAGAAGTTAGTAGAAAGTGGGATAGATAGTACTACAGTTAAGTGGATTTGTAATTGGTTGACTGATCGCATCCAAAGGGTGATCATAAATGGCCTCTCTTCAGCTTGGAGATACGTGACCAGTGCGGTGCCCCAGGGTTCTGTTCTGGGTCCAGTGCTGTTCAATATCTTTATTAATGACTTGGAGGAAGGAATAGAGAGTAGGCTAATTAAATTTGCAGATGGTACCAAATTGGGAGGGTTGCTAAACCTATGGCTCACACAGATCAATATGTCACACTGACAAAATTCCTTTAAATATTCTTCAGAAATTCCCCCAAAATTCTATAAAATTGTCACACAGACTCTTTCCCTATAAAATTCCAGAACAAAATTGTTATATTCTAAATGACAACTGAATTACACAAAACCTTTAAAATCAGGTACAAAATTCCAATCCCTAACTATCTTATATGTCTCCTAAGGAGGTTAAGGAGGTTAAGGAGGACTTGGAAATTGCAGACAAATTAAATGAGTTCTTTGCATCTGTCTTCACGACAGAGGAATGTGAGCAGATTCCGCTGCCTGAACGGCCCCTCTTGACTAAAGAATTAAATCAAATACAGGTTAAAAAGGAGGATGTTTTAGGACTAATTGATAAATTGAAGATTATCAAGTCACCGGGCCCAGATGGCACCCACCCAAGGGTTATTAGGGAACAGAGAAATGAAATTGCAGATCTCTGAACGGTTATATGCAACTTGTCTCTTAAAACGGCCACAGTGCCGGAGGACTGGAGGATAGCAGATGTCACACCAATTTTTAAAAAAGGAAGGAGGGGGGACCTGGGAAACTACAGGCCAGTTAGCCTTACATCTGTCCCAGGGAAGATGGTGGAAAGCCTCATCCAAGAGAAAATCTTAAAACACATAGAAGAACAAACCTTGCTGAGAGAAAATCAGCATGGCTTCTGCAAGGGTAAGTCTTGTCTGACAAATCTTTTATAATTTTTTGAAAAGGTCAACAGGCATGTGGATTTGGGTGAACCGATGGATAGAGTCTATCTGGATTTTCAAAAGGCTTTTGACACAGTCCCTCACCAAAGGCTGCTGAGAAAATTGCACAGTCAGGGGATAAGAGGGCAGGTCCTCTTATGGATTGAGAACTGGTTGAGATCCAGGAAACAAAGAGTAGGTGTCAACGGGAAATTTTCACAATGGAGAGAAGTGAAAAGCGGCGTGCCCCAGGGCTCTGTCCTGGGACTGGTGCTTTTTAATCTGTTCATAAATGACCTGGAGACAGGGATAAACAGTGAGCTAGCGAAGTTTGCGGATGACACAAAACTTTTCCATGTGGTAAGAACCAGAGCAGATTGTGAAGAACTCCAGAAGGATCTCTCTAAACTGGGGGAATGGGCTACAAAATGGCAAATGCGATTTAAAGTAACCAAATGTAAAGTAATGCATATTGGGGCAAAAAATCCAAACTTTATCTATCAACTCATGGGCTCTGAGTTATCCATGACGGATCAGGAAAGAGATTTTGGTGTGTTGGTGGACAGCTCCATGAAGGTGTCTCCCCAATGTGTGGCAGCGGTGAAGAAGGCCAATTCCATGCTAGGGATTATCAAAAAGGGGATTGAAAATAAAACAGCCAACATTATAATGCCATTATACAAAACAATAGTAAGGCCCCACCTTGAGAATTGTGTACAATTCTGGTCATCACATCTCAAGAAAGACATGGTGGGACTGGAAAAGGTGAAGAAGAGAGCGACTAAAATGATTACTGGGCTGGGGCACCTCCCTTATGAGGAAAGGCTAAAACATTTGGGCCTCTTTATCTGGAAAAAAGGCGCCTGAGGGGGGATATGATTGAGACGTACAAAATAATGCAGGGCATGAGTAAAGTGGATAGAGGGAAGCTCTCCTCCCTCTCACAAAACACCAGAACTAGGGGACATCCACTCAAATTGAGGGCTGGGAGAGTAAGAACAGACAAAAGAAAATATTTTTTCACCCAGCGCGTTGTTAGTCTGTGCAACTCCCTGCCATAGGATGTGGTGATGGCATCTGGCCTGGATGCCTTCAAAAGGGGATTGGACAGATTCCTGGAGGAAAAATCACAGGTTACAAACCATGATGGAGATGTGTAATCTCCAGGCTTAAAACCGGGGTACTTCAAGGGCCAGATGCAGGGGAGTGGTATCAGGAGACAGATATCTAGTCTTTTGCGCTCCCAGATGCATCTGGTGGGGCCACTGTGAGATATAGGAAGCTGGACTAGATGGGCCGTTTGCCTGATCCAGCATGGCTCTTCTTATGTTCTTATGTTCCAAACAGTATTCCAGGGACAGAGTCGCAGCCCTAAACTATCTGACTACTTCCAGGGGTATACAAGCCCACCCCTTTTAACTACACAAACTCTTCATTTAATCAACTCTTCATTTAAATGCCACAGGCTTTTCCTTATTAACCAACTCTTTTAATCAACTCTTCATTTAATTACCCCCAAAATAAAGCATCTAAATACATTCTTGGGAGCAAAATAGGCTGTTGCGGAGGCTCATGCTTAAAAGATCCTGGAGAGCTATAGACAGGTTCTCCACAGCGTCCAAAAGTGTTTGATAAGGATTTCGGGCCATGTTTGTCAAATAATGATCAGATATGTCTTTCCTGATGTAAGAATTGTTTCCCCCTTGGAAAAAATCCAGCCTGTGGCTTGGGGTCTTAAGCAAACAATATGTCTATATCTAAAAAAACAAGGAAGAAGCATAAATTTATGAAAAATCCCTATTAGACTAAACCCTTATTCTCCTAAAACCAGTTGCCTTTTAACTAAACCCTAAATTGATTTGGCATTTCATCATTGCTATGCCGTTCTTTTAAACTAAACTCCAAACTCTTTTCTAACCAAAAATGAAGAGAAAGAGCAAAATGCATGCTTACCCCAATCCAAAGAAGGACAACAGGTGAAGAAGCACTGGAGATTCCTAGCATGAAGTCAGGGGCTACAAATACTCAACTGCAACAGAAACCCTTTATTCAAGCTCTTCTTTATGACAATTTAGAACAGAATTTTGAGGAGATTTGCCCTTAACAGAAAAAGGAGAAAGTAAATGTCAGAGTTTTGTGCTATTTGATCAGCCAGCAGAAACAATACTTATTGAATAAATAGTTAGCCAGAGACAGAGTTTTCTTAAAACCAAACAGCTATACCACAAACTGTATAAAATATATTACAGTATCACAGAACTTATACAAAGTTCAACAGCATAACAGCATACATTACATTGACAGAATATATGGCAGAGAAATAAAGTGGGTGCCTTACTCGCAGAAGGCCCAATGAACAATGATTTACAGAACATTTTTATACACACATCTGTCCATCCAAAATTCATTATGCTAATTCTTAACATCTGTACTCCATTAGAAAAAACTATACATTGAGTCACTGTGACTTTGCACTTTTACAGACTCAATCTTTAAGTACATATATACATATCAAACACATATAGAACATCCTGTCTAATACATGTATTTCACTAAATAATATCTGACAGTAAAAGAATAATAGCAGGTCTTACCCAAGAGCAAGATGAAGATGGCTGGACCCGATTCTGCGAGGAGCCTAGAGCGGGCAAGCCTCAAGGACACACACCCCTGTCCAACAGCCAACGCATTGGCTGATAAGTTGAGTTCTACAGGAACCAGATCAAACCGGATCAGACCAGCCAGGTCCAGCCACAAAACCCCCTCTTTTTGCACCTTAGATGACCTTTATGCATACATCTGCAAAGTGACAAGATCTCAGATGACCTTTATATACACACAAAATCTCTGTAAAGTGACCTCTGCTGACTCTTCCTCTTTCAGGCTGCTCTTCTCAGAAAACTGTGGTTAAGCCTCTTGTGGTTTTAGGCTCGCAGGTGTTATGGAAATTGTGCAACTCTTGGCCTTGCACTCTGTGTCTCTCAGAGAATGCATAAGTTTGTCAGCAAGCTGACACCCTTGTACATTTAATACTGTATTAGTTAACCCATTTAGAGAATACCTAAAAATTCAGACCTATTATACTCATGCTTCTTCTCTTTCTTCTCCTTCAGGTAAGAGACAGCACAAGCAGAATTTTATAGAACTCCTTGTTCTTTGATAAAACTAAATCCAGAGTGAAATCGTGACAAAATCCAGTGAACAACAGTTAAGAATGACCCTCCAGCTTCGCATTGTGTCAAGGCTTCTAGACTGAGAATCATCAAAAAAGATTATGCAGAATGTGTCCCAATAGTTGAAATCCATGGAAAGGTCATTCACATTTTGAAAAATATAATAAAGTCATCCAAAAGATAAGTGGAATCAAAGCAGGGAACATGAAAAGAGAGTGACTATGAACATTAATGTTTCACGGGGGGGGGACCAAAACTGGTCATAAACTTTAAATGCCTTTAATGTGGTGAGAGATTCAGCCAAATCAGTCACTTACATTCCCCTCAAGGAACACACAATCGATTGAAACCTTACAAATTCATGGTATGTGGTTTTACCTTCAGTTAGAATTGTGAAATGAGTTCACATCAAAGATTTCATAATGGGAAAAAACATGAATGTATGGATTGTGGAAAGAGCTTCAATAACAGCAGTAACTTTAGTTTACATCAAAGAATTCATACTGGAGAGAAACCATTTGAATGCATGGAATGTGGAAAATCCTTCAGGCAGACTAGTCATCTTAATTCACATCAAAGAATTCACACTGGGGAGAAACCCTATGAATGCTTGGAATGTGGAAGGAGCTTCAGTAACAACAGTGGCTTTCGTTTGCATCAAAGAATTCATACTGGGGAGAAACCCTACAAATGCATGGAATGTGGAAAGAGCTTCAGTCGCAGTGATAGCCTTCATTCACACCAAAGAACTCATACAGGGGAGAAACCCTTTAAATGCGTGGAATGCGGAAGGAGCTTCAGTCAGAGAAGTAGCCTTTATTCACATCAAAAAACTCACACTGGGGAGAAACCATTTGAATGCATGGAATGTGGAAAGAGCTTCAGGTGGAAGGGAAACCTGAATTCACATCAAAGAACTCACATTGGGGAGAAACCATTTGGATGCATGGAATGTGGAAAGAGCTTCAGTGATGGCAGTAGCTTTGATTTACATCAAATAATTCATACTGGGGAGAAACCCTTTAAATGCCTAGAATGTGGAAAATCCTTCAGTCAGAATAAACATCTTAGTTCACATCAAAGAACTCACACTGGGGAGAAACCATTTGAATGCATGAAATGTCGAAAGTGCTTCAGTCAAATTCGTCAATTTCATTTACATCAAAGAACTCACACTGGGGAGAAACGCTATAAATGCAGAGAATGTGGAAAGGCCTTCATGCGAAACAGTCACCTAACTGTACATCAAAGAACTCACACTGGGGAGAAACCCTTTGAATGCATAGAGTGTGGCAAGAGCTTCACCGAGAGAGCTGCACTTAGTTTACATAAAAGAAGTCACACTGGTGAGAAACCATTTGAATGCATAGAATGTGGAAAGTGCTTTGCTTATAGCACTAACATACATGCACATCAAAGAATTCACACTGGGGAGAAACCATATAAGTGCATGGAATGTGGAAAGTGCTTTAACCAAAGTGCTCAACTTAGGTCACATCAAAGAAGTCACACTGGTGAGAAACCATTTGAATGCATGGAGTGTGG
>JAHTLZ010003260.1:0-22816 GCA_023846285.1 Phrynocephalus versicolor | reverse complement strand
AGAATCGCATTGGCTTTCTTGGCCGCCGCATCACACTGCTGGCTCATGTTCAATTTGTGGTCCACCAAGACCCCCAAATCCCTTTCACAGGTACTATTCTCTAGCCAAGTGTCCCCCATCTTATATCTGTGCAATTCATTCTTTCTACCTAGATGTAGCACCCTACATTTCCCTCTGTTGAAATCCATTCCATTAGTTTTGGCCCAGTCTTCTAATCTGTCAAGGTCCTTTTGGATTTTCATCCGATCCTCTAGGGAATTAGCAACCCCTTCCAATTTGGTATCATCTGCAAATTTAATTAGCATACTCTCTATTCCTTCCTCCAAGTCATTAATAAAGATATTGAAGAGCACTGGACCCAGAACAGAACCCTGGGGCACCCCACTGGTCACGTCTCTCCAAGATGATGAGAGGCCATTTATGATCACCCTTTGCGTGCGATCAGTCAACCAATTACAAATCCACCTCACTGTAGCACTATCTATCCCACTTCCTACTAACTTCTTAGCAAGAATACCATGGGGAACCTTATCGAAGGCCTTGCTAAAGTCCAGATAAGCAATATCCACAGCATTGCCCTCGTCTACCATGCCTGTAATTCTATCAAACAAAGAGATCAAATTAGTCTGGCATGACTTGTTTTTAAGAAACCCGTGTTGACTTTTTGTAATGACAGCATTGTTTGTTAGATAATTGCAGACTGATTTCTTAATAATCTGTTCTAGGATCTTTCCGGGAATTGAAGTCAAGCTGACTGGGCGGTAATTATTTGGGTCCTCTTTTTTCCCTTTTTTGAAGATGGGGACAACATTAGCCCTCCTCCAGTCGATGGGGACTTCCCCTGTTCTCCAGGACTTCTCAAAGATTATTGCCAATGGTTCTGAAATTACTTCTGCCAGTTCTTTTAATATCCTTGGGTGTAACTCACCTGGCCCAGGAGACTTAAATTCATTTAATGTTTCCAGATGTTCCTGTATTATCTCCCTACCTATTCTATGTTGCAATTCCCGTCCTGCCTCATCTACTCTTTGTCCCAGCGGTTCTCCTTCTTCCTTTTGGGAGAAGACAGAGGAATGAAGGATTGGAAAGCAAGGGTTGGAAAGAAGGAAGAAAGGGTTATAAAGCAAGGTTGTATAGGAAGGAAGGAAGGAAGGAAGGAAGGAAGGAAAGGAAGGACTAATACTGGATAGAAGGAAGGGAGCAAGGAAGGTAGGAAGGAAGGTAAAACCCCTTTTGTGTGTTAATTTTAGTAAGTGTACCTTTGGAAGGGACAGAAAAAATACTGCTGAATTTTTCATCTCCACTAGAGGTATGAAATTTCTTCCTCTGATATAGTTCGTCCTTCATTTCTGAATAAAATCCTTTCCATCAATTTTTTTTTTCATTCTGGAAAAAAAAGAGATGAGCATTCAAGATTGAACAACAATGGGCTGATGAATGGGTGCCTAACTAGCCTAGTGCAAGGCTGAAATAGATGGGAACAGTCGGGGCTGGTTGGCTGGTCCTGGATTTGTTGGACAGGTAGAATGTTACAGCTTGCCTGTCTTCTTTTTCTCCACTTGTGTGCATCCTTGATTCTTTTTATTTCCAATTTTCTAACCCCCTTCTTTGACAGCTTTTTGTCAGGCATTTTGGTCTCGTGTGAGGCATCCTTTGATTCATTGCTTTTGTCCACCAGGCAATGAAACTCTTGCAAGAACCTTTCTCTCAGTAATGGAGCTTTGGAAGATGGTCCTCAGAGACCACAGCCAGCCCCAAAGAAGTTGTCATGGTTTCAAAACTGTAAAAAATGCTTGTTGTCTGTTTTTTGCTCAGTGACCTTCGGGTCAGGGCCTGTCCCCTGAGCTTTGATGATGAGAATTCTCAGAAGACACATAAGATGAAAGAGATTGAGTTTCCTTGTATGGCATAAGTTAGAGGTCCAGAGAGAGAAAGATCTCCCTCCCTCCCTCGCTCCCACCCCTTTGAGATTTCTGCAAAAATGCATCTAGCATTTCTCTTTGAGAAACCAAGTGTGCATGTGTGTGTGTGTGTGTGTGGAATTAATGATTGCAAGGGAAGTTGCAAACTAGTGCTTCAAACTGTTGGAGCAGTAGGTCATTCTAGCTCAGGGGCAATTGATGCAGTTGGTACAAACATTGGCCGTTGTGCATGAAAAGGGGCAACTTTCCAGAAAAAGGCAAAGTTTTGTACCAAAGACCATTCTTGTCAGTGGGAACGCCAGGCAAGAGCACCGGCAAATTCCCGGAGACCTTATTCAGAAAGGCCAAGACAGGTGCGCTCTGTGACCTTATGCAAGAGGATGAAACAAAGGAGGATAAATATTTCTCACTTTCAAACTGAGAGTCCACTCCACTGGAATAAAGAGGCAAGACATTGTGGAGGAGTAAAGTAGGGTCATAACTTTATGTGTATGTGTGTGTTGGGTCATTACAGTCATGACCGACTCTTTGTGGTCCTATGTCCATGGAGTTTTCTTGGCAGGAGTACTGGAGTGGCTTGCCAGTTCCTACTCCAGGCGCCTACAGCACCTGGTATTCCCTGGTGGTCCCCCATCCAAGTACTAACCAGGGCCAACCCTGCTTAGCTTCCGAAATCAGACGAGATTGGACACAGCCCCTGGTCTTCCCTGGTAATCTCCCATCCAAGTACTAACCAGGGCTGACCCTGCTCAGCTTCCAAAATCAGGCAAGATTGGACGTGCTTAGGGCATCTAGGCAGCACTATAGCTTTATGAACTAACCAACAAAACCCAAACCCTGCAGTGTGGACTACCATAATGTCCCAAAGACCCACTGTAGATCTCAACCAAAACTGCCATTGCCTCGTTTTGATAAATGTACCCCTATGGTACGATGTCAGAGGTCAAAAGGAACCTCA
Organism: Phrynocephalus versicolor; assembly: GCA_023846285.1. Classification (NCBI taxonomy): domain Eukaryota; kingdom Metazoa; phylum Chordata; class Lepidosauria; order Squamata; family Agamidae; genus Phrynocephalus; species Phrynocephalus versicolor. The sequence goes on along the minus strand of JAHTLZ010003260.1, from coordinate 19,936 downwards.
AGATTATGAGAAATGTTCCTACATTATTGGACATGTCAAGTTCCGCTCCATTTTCGACTGCACCCATGGCCCTCTGCAGCTGCCTTGGATTTTGTTTCCAATCTCCAACTGGGAGAAATGGGTGGACCAAATGGTCACAGTGTTTAACTTACTTGTGTGGAGTTTCCTGAAAGTTCACAATGCCCCCCAAGCCAGTGCCATTGGCGCAAGACCATTGTCTTCCAAATGATTCAGGACAACTTCTAGGGAAGGAAAATCCCAAACAAGCAAAAGAAGACATTTTCTCAATGGTAGGCAGAGAGCTTTCTTTTGCGACAGGAAGTTCGATCAGCCCAAGTTATGAGGCCTGCCTGTTTGGCCTTTTCTCCAGGTGAGCAACAATTCAGGTGCCTGTAAGGTCTGGGTCCTGCCAGTGGAACCCCTAGAATGGAGGATTATGGGACTTTTGGTCTAAAACACCCCAAAGGGCAATTCCAAACAGTCTGATCCAGTTCTGCACAGTTGACCAGATGGAGGGACACCCATCAGGGTGAGCTGACAGCCAAAGGCTTAATTTGGAAGACAAGTAGGTGGAATATTTGGGAGCCTACAGCAACATCACAAGAACCGGCTTGAGGGTTCAGTAGAAGGAAAGGAACGTCTTTGGACATTCAGCCACTCCATATGCAACACACCAATCTTGTGTGGGTTTGATCTGTTGTGCTTTAACCCATGGATTTGATCCAAAAGAGGCAATGCATGCAAGTAACTAGGTAAAGCAAAAAGGGAAAAGTAATGCTTGCAAATATATAAAGTCATTTCATTGTGCTGTTCCCCTTTGGATGTATCCCAAGTGATTTTTTCCCTCCCTGTTCTTTTCCTTGAGGGTCATTCAAAAGAATCTACGTGGTGTCTGCATCCTACGACAAGAAAACCCAGGTGAGCATCAAAGTTCCTTTCCCCACACATTTTGAAATGGAAGGAAATCATGAAACTACCAGTGGGGCAAAAAGGGCTTCCCTATACAGAGTGAAGCCACAGGTTCTGACACCCCTGGGACTGCTCCAGGAGCTGATTTCTAATCTTATCTTTTCTTTCTTTCTTTCTTGCATTCTTAAATGTGCAGCTGTTTAACACTGGCTCGCCAGATTTAATGTGGATGTAAATTCTGCTCACCTTGTCCCTGAAGAAGAATAGCTGGGTACATTAGTCTTGAGGAAGAGTTAACTCAAATGGCTTTCCAAGGCTGTGTTGGTGTGCATGTGTGTGTGTGTGTGTGGTGGTGGTGGGGAATTGCTCTTTCGGCAAGCAATTTATTTTGGCAGACAGGCCATGAAATTGTTTGTTTTTCCGTTTCTCATTTGCGTTGCTTGAACTTCTACCGGCCTTCATTTGCCCACCCAGATCACCGTATCGATAAATCCAGTCCATCGGCTTTGTGCTCTCCAGTGGAGTGGAAGCCTCTGCAGGGAAACAATGGCACCTCATTGCATGAGTGTTGTTGTATTTGAAAGAGAAAATGTGTTTTGGGACCAGGCTGCAAATACTATCTGCTTCAAGTTGGTCCAAATTAGGGGTCTGATAATTCACATTTCTAGCCCAATTTGACTTGTGCGCCTTCAGCACCTGGTCTTCCCTGGTGGTCTCCCATCCAAGTACTAACCAGGGCCAACCCTGCTTAGCTTCCGAGATCAGGCAAGATCGGATGTGTTTAGGGGCATCTAGACAACCTGTATCTGAATATAGTATGGTATTAGTATATATCTGACCAAATCATGAAATATATATATATATATGAATGGGAAAAAATAAAGAGTTTTTACCCAGCATGGTGGGTAATGCTATTGAATTTCAGTGCCATTATGCTGTTTCAGGTTTGGTGGAAAGGCAGTGTTCACATCAGTTTCCCTCCTCTCACATGAGGCCATGCCATTTTGATATTTATTTATTAGATTTTAGAATGATCTTGAGCTGCCTAGGTGCCCTAAGCTCATCCGATCTTGCCTGATTTTGGAAGCTAAGCAGGGTCAGGCCTGGTTAGTACTTGGATGGGAGACCACCAGGGAATACCAGGTGCTGTAGGCACCTGGAGTAGGAACTGGCAAACCACTCCAGTATTCCTGCCAAGAAAACTCCATGAACATGGGGTCATGAAGAGTCGGTCATGGCTGTAATGACACAACACACACAGAGAGAATGATTTTAGATAAGATAGCTTAGATCATGCCTCTAAGGCTACTGAAATGTACCCACCTCCACCGAATCTTCCACCATGACACACATGGGTACTCAGATTATTGAGATCTGCAGCTGCATAAAAGCAATGAAAAATTCTCCAATTGGCGATGGACACCAATTTTTCAATATGTCTCATCCAGGCAGGCAGCTTAGAATCTCTGTTTATTTGATCACAATGTTCGCTCCTTCTTTTCTTGTAGTTTTCTTGCTCTAAATGACTACCTGGTCTGGCCTGATTACACATGTGACTCCTTATGACCGTTGGTGGCCCTCAGTTCCACCAGTCTTCCCTAGCAATAATGATTTTCTTCAAAAACAATCATGTGAAATAAAAGTGCTGCTACAAGCTTCCAGAAGCAACAGTGCACAGCACACGGGTTTCCACTCTAATTCTGGACTTCTGAGATGTTTTCCCCTCCCTTCTGACCATTGGCACATCCTGCAGAGGAGCCTTCAGACCTGTCCACCTCTTAATGGTTGAATCCAACCCTTAAAATCATAGAACCATAGAATCATAGAGTTGGAAGAGGCCTCCAGGGCCATCCAGTCCAACCCCCTGCCATGCAGGAACCTCCATCAAGTACCCCTATCAGATGGCCATCTAGGCTCTCGTTCAAAACCTCCAAAGAAGGAAACTCCACCACCCTCCTTTGGGGCAGCATCTTCCACTGCCGGACAGCTCCAACTGGGTGGAAGTTCAAATGGAATCTCTTTTCCTGTAGTTTGGAACCATTGGTCCGAGTCCTAATCTCTGAAGCCATGGAAAACAAGCCAGCCCCTTTCTTTCATGCATCGCTGTCACAGCATCTTTGCAGATCACCAGTCTCTTACTTTTCTTCTTAGGAGAAATGTCCATTCCGTCTGGCCCAACAGGCCTCATCCTGGAGCCATTTCCCCAAGCAAGCATCCTAGGAGTCCCTAACAGTCAAGTCAAGAGACCTTAATTGGTATTAAAACAACAAACAAGTTCATAGTACAGTTCAAAAGGAAAGCCAGAAACAAAGAGCTAATAGTTCTGGTATAAGCTACTAATAGTGCAAACAGAAGAAGGAGGAGAGGAGAACCCAGGGCCACGAGCTACTAAAATTCTAGAAGCAAAAGTTGCCACTTCCTCCAGAAAGAAGGTGACATGTGTAGAAAGAAGAAACTTAAGCCTAGTTGAGTCTTCCCACCCCTGCATCCTGCCAAGGAGTGAGGACAGAAGTTTCTTACAGAATGTAGCATGAATTAGAAAAAAATATGTTCAAGTGTCCAGAGGAGACAGAGACTCCCCCCCCCCCCCCCCCCCCCCCTCCCTCTCCTCTTTAATTTTCAGTAAAAATCCTGTAACAAGTGGCACATTTCTGAATGTCATTGGTGAACGGCTCCCTACCAGTCCCCACCTGCTCCCTGGCAGCAGGACTGGTGGAGACCCATATCCCAAAGGCCATATCCGCAGGCAACATCTTGATGGAGAAGCCATCCGCAACCATAGTATGTGGCGACACTCATCTGCTTCTTCCTGCTTCTGGCCAAACTGCCCCTCCTGATGGCAGCTGGGCCAGGAAGATGCAATCTGTTTGGCATGAGGCTGCTTGGGCTGCCGACGCAAGTGATTAAATGCTCCGTGGCTTCCAGAATGGGAACGTGGGCCATGAATAATGGATAAAGACAGATGTGCTATCTCATATCGAATGTATAAGATGACTCTTCAAAACCTGAGACAGCCACCAGTGTAGCGCTGTTGGGGTTTCATGCTGGTGACAGATGCGTTCTTCCACCTTGCCCTAGTTTCCTCTTGTCAGTCATTCCCAACAAAGAAGTATAGAACTCTAAAATGATATATTTATATTTTAAAATGGGATCTCTAGTCACCTGATTCCAGGAAGGACCTTCCAAGTCTTCATGATACAGTGTCCAGGCTTTCCTGCAGAGGTGGAGGAAACAGTGTGGATGAGTGAGAATTTTAGGTATGGCTACCTGATTGCAGGCGTCTTGGACAAATAGGGTGGCTGTTTTTCTTTGGTTTCTGTGCTCTCCTGAATTTTGCCATGGTGTTCTCCGCTTAGGAACGGTGCAGGCAAGAAGTGCCCGTGCTTGGGAAACTGTGTAAATATCCATATGTATGTGGGTCAGATCAAGTTATGCACCCAACCCAGAGCTTGAGAAAAATATATCCTTTTTAAACAAAACAAATGTAAGCAACAGGAAATCCTGTGGCACCTTTGAGACTACATCTGAATCACTCATCTGAAGAAGTTTTGCAGTTCAGAAAAAGGCAAATGCTGACTGGATTTAAGAACATAAGAACATAAGAATTGCCCTGCTGGATCAAGCCAAAGGCCCATCTAGTCCAGCTTCCTGTATCTCACAGAGGCTGCACCAGATGCCTCTGGGGGGGCATGAGACTAGATATCTGTCTCCTGATACCACTCCCCTGCAGCTGGCCCTTGACGTATCCTGGTTTTAAGCCTGGAGATGACACATCTCCATCATGGTTTGTCACCTGTGATGGACTTTTCATCCAGGAATCTGTCCAACCCCCTTTTGAAGGCATCCAGGCTAGATGCCATCACCACATCCTGTGGCAGGGAGTTCCACAGACTAACACCCTGGGTAAAAAAAGATTCTTTTGTCTGTCCTCACTCTCCCACCCCTCAGTTTGAGTGTATGTCCCCTAGTTCTGGTGTTTTGTGAGAGGGAGAAGAGCATCCCTCTATCCACTTTACTCATGCCCTGCATTATTTTGTACATCTCAATCATAAGGGACAGTGACAAGGTTTCATTTCCTGGTGAAATGAAATAGATTTGTTCTATATTTTTGATATTTCAAAAAATAACTAAATTCAAAAAAATAAATGAAAGACACCCTTTGGTATGTTGTTAAAAAGAAACTACTTTAATCACTGTTTAATAATTAGAGATATATTTATTTAAAGTATTTTACCCCGACTTTCTCCTTCAAAGGCCCCATAGCAGCTAGAAGATAGCATTTGCAAGCTAAAAACAGTAAGCGTACAAACATAAAAAGTAATTAAACAAGTATTAAATATAGTAAATAAAATCAATGCTAAAAGCACATTTGAAAATATTAGACGCCAAAAATGTATTTTTTAAAATAAGTAACTTTCCTTATTCAGTACCAGTTTACAAGAGTTCCAGAGAAACCCTGCTCGGCGATTCTCCCAGATCAGCTCTAAGAGAATCGAGGGTGGCTGCCCCAGCAATTTAGCCAATAAATGAACACTGCCGGGAACCAGCTCTGCACGATTCCCCTGAACCTGACACATTAACATCCAACAGACAAAGTCACGGAGTCAAGCATGGCTGTCGCTTGAGTCAAGTCTGGTTGATGAGCGTCGTCTCAGCTGAAGCAATTATGGCCCCAAAGCTGTTTCCGAGTCCCCTAAAATGGATTGTCTGGGCTGATTTCACTTCCATTAGAGCTGGCTTGGCAGCAAATGTACTTGGCTGCGTTGGACATTGCTTCATTGCTCGGTTTTTGGCGCAGAGTCCGTCCACGTGGCTCAATCTTGAATGCGTAGCTCAGCTCAATGGATAACAGGGAGGTTGCTCCCTTCTCATACCTAATAAGGGATTTCATCACCCTTCAAATGGTCTTTTTGTGGTTTTGGAACTGGATGTGAGCCATGGGAGGTACAGTGGTACCTTGTATAAAGGAATTAATTCGTTCCAAATGAAATTATGTTAAGCAAATTTTCCCTTATACAAATTTCCCTTAGGAATGCATTGAAAACAGGGTAATCCCAGTTTTATGTTGTACAGATTTGGCCCATAGGCGATTCTGTTAAGCAAATTTCCCCTATCTCTGGAATACTTTATGTTGTACAAATTTTATGTTATACAAACAGTTTGTTGTACAAGGGTCCACTGTACTCTAAACCATTGGCTGTGCTCCAGAGATGGTAGAAAAGGCTGCCCTCAGGGAAGTGTCACCCCATTCTCCTGTAAGCCCTAACCCTTTATGAACTTTGGACCCAGCTCAAGGTGTTGAGTAGGAAAAGGTAAGGATGTGAAGAGTATACTCTAATTTCTGGTTAGGTTAGGAGTTTTTGGATTTCTTGGACTACATATCCCATATTTCCCCATTCTGGGACTTCGACCGGACTTGCACACGTCTTTATGTCATGTGCCCGTGAAGCAAAACTGATTTATAGTGATTCTAAAGAGCCTTTCAAGGGAAGAAAGCAGTCTGTGAGAGAGAAAAGATGAGACCTTTTTTGGATGGATTTTATGGCTGCAAGATGAACTGACACTTAAAGTTGGAGTTTAGAAGTTTAGAGGGAGAGGTTTTTGCCACATAGTTAGGGAAGGAACCAGGCTTTGTTATTTTAAAGTAAAAGCTAATTTGTTGTTCAGTTGTTCAGTCGTGTCCGACTCTTTGTGACCCCATGGACCAGAGCTCGCCAGCCCTTCCTATCTTCCACTGCCTCCCGGAGTTTGTTCAAATCCATATTGGTTGCATCAATGACACCATCCAACCATCTCATTCTCTGCCATCCTCTTTTCCTTTGGCTTCACTCTTTCCCAACATCAGGGACTTTTCCAAGGACTCCTCTCTCCTCATGAGGTGGCCAAAGGACTGGAGCCTCAGCTTCAAAATCTGTCCTTCCAGTGAACATTCGGGGTTGATTTCTTTCAGGATGGATAGGTTTGATCTCTTTGCAGTCCAGGGGACTCTCAAGACTCTCCTCCAGCACCACAGCTCAAAAGCATCAATTCTGCGGCGATCAGCCTTCTTTATAGTCCAGCTCTCACTTCCATACATCACTACTGGAAAAACCATAGTTTTGACTAGAGATGGGCACGACTTGGAAAATTTGTTTTTCGAGTTGTCGTTTTTCGGGATGGGTCCATTTCAGCTCATTTCCTTTTTTCACGAAAATTCGCAAAAATTAGTTGGTTCGTTTTTTCATTTTTGTTAGTACTGGTTTTGGGGGGCGTGCGGGCTCCTGGAGGCACCTCTGTGGAGTGGGTGCCTCCTCTGGCCCGCTAGGAAGGGAAAGCGGGCTCCTGGAGGCACCCATGGGTGCTTCCTATCCTCACCCGCTAGGAAGGGAAAGCAGGCTCCTGGAGATCCCTCAACATGGGGGTCTCCTCTCCTCACCTGCTGCTGCAAAAGGGCATGAATAGCCATATGGATATGCATACCAGTTGCAGACTATGAGGCCAGTGGACTGGCAGAAGCCAAAGCCATAGGGTGATGCCTAAGGCTCTCGCACCCACTGTGTCTCACAAAGAAGGGAATCGTACTTGCGTAGTGCAATGCAAGTAGATCTGGCTTAGGGTTAAGACGGGTTAGCGCAAGGGCTAGGGTTAGGCTAGTTACTGGTGAGGTTAGGGTGGGGTAGTGGGGTGCACCTCTGGGTGCCTCTCTGACCCACTAAGAAGACAGTGTACTGTGACCTATGGGTAAGGAGTCAAGGATTAGGGTTAGGGTTAGGGGGCTAGGGCAGGGTTTAGTGGGCTTTTTGGCACATCCCAGAAGTCTCAGTGGCCAAGTGGCCATGCGATTGGTGGGATGGCTCCAAAAATTTGCATGGTCCACTCCCACATGGCCACTCGGCCAGCCCATCATTGCGCAGGTGTAAATAAAATAAAATAAAATAAAATAAATGGAGGACAGAGGAGGAGAGGAGGGACATTTTGTTGCAAGAAAAACCCACTGCTACTGTAAAAAATCTGGCAGTTTATAGCAATTTTCGCCTGTTTCTGTGTTGCTCGTGTGTTTTTGGACCACGATTTCAAAAAAAAAAAAAATTGCGGTCGCCGCCCCATTTTGGATCCCCCGCCCGCACCGCATGGCATGGCGACACAAGTCCAGCTGCCCAGGACAGGAGGGGGGGGAAGCCGGGACCCCCCCTCCAGAAACCACCCCTCTGGTAGGTGCCCTGCGCCCTTAGTCAGGCAGGCATATTTCCGCCTGCTTTTTGGCCCGGGAAGGGGGGGGGAGTTTAAAACTTTTTTTCTGTGCTGTGCCGCTTCCGCTTGAATTGCGGCGGCCGGCAGCGAGACTTGTCCGGCTTGTTGCTGCGAGCCTGCGGCGAGTCCCACCAGAGCAGCCCAGGACAGGACGGAGGGGGGGGAGGCCACCCCCCCTCCAGAAACCACCCCTCTGGTAGATGCCCTGAGGCACGGCAGGCATATTTCCGCCTGCTTTTTGGCCGGGAATCGGGGTTTTTTTTCTACTTTTAAAAACTTTTTTTCTGTGCCGCTTGGCATCGCGGGATCGCCGCGATGCCAGGAACGACCACGACAAATCAGACCCAATTATTCTTTAGTCGGTTCGAGTCCAAGTTCTGGCGGAGTAATTCCCGTTACCGTTTCCGTTGAGTAACGGAAACGAGAAACGGAAACGGGAATACCGTTAAGTCGTGCCCATCTCTAGTTTTGACTATCCTGACCTTAGTTGACAAAGTGATGTCTCTGCTCTTTAGGATGCTATCTAGGTTTGCCATTACTTTCCTCCCAAGAAGCAGGCGTCTTTTTATTGCATTGTTGCAATTGCCATCTGCAGTGATCAAGTAAAAGCTATACTCCTAGAATAATAGAATTGTAGAGTTGGAAGAGACCTCAAGGGCCATCCAGTCCAGCATCCTGCCATGCAGGAACCCCCATCACAGTGTTCCTGACAGATGGCCATCCAGCCTCTGCTTAAGAACCTCCAAAGAAGGTGAATCCATCACCCTCTGTGGTGGTGCCTTATAAGTTATTCTGGTAAGTTTGGAAGCAATACAGCAGACAGGCGGGGAGACAAAAAAAGGACCCACATGGGCTTCAATCTCCAGGTTCCTGCATTAATTGACTGCGGTTAATTCATTGCAGAAGGTTAAATAGCTCAATCCGTTATAGAGAGAACTGAACCCAGGGCGCCTGAGCCCTCGCCGGTCACTCTACCCATTATGTCACATTGGATAACACAAATGCCTTATGGACATCTAAACTGCATCACCATGGAGGAAAGGCTGAACCTGGAAGATGTGGCTCATCCTGGTTCTTCTGAGCTTCATGCTCAGAAAAGAAGCTTCAAGCTAGGACCAGGAATCTTGCTTCAAAGCCTTCTAGTTTAGGCCCTTTAAGTTGAGCCCCATTTAGGTGTCTGTAAAAGGTGTATAAATCAGGGAGAACTCCTAGACTGCACAATTAAATTGTAAACCGCCCAGAGAGTTTTTGAAGCACTATGGGGCAGCATATAAACAGAACACTTTGCTATGCTTTAGCCTGGGGGGCTATAGATCATAAAACCCCATCCCTCTTCAAAGTATCCATAATCTGCACCAACACAAAACTGTTTTGTGCATATAGCAAACAAAGGAACTGGCTGATTTTTCCCCACCCCCAATCTGAACAACAGACAAGTTAACACTGTGTCCACCCAAATTCATAGCTCTGAATGCTTGGATCTTATACGTTTGAGTTTTAGGTCCTGAGTCTTCAATGCTACACTGAACTAGGACTGCTAAAATTTATCCTCCTTTTTGTACCCTGCTGAGAATGAATGTGTGACACTGTTCACTCCCTGGGGATAATAAATAAATAAACTCTCCTGTTGAACTAACTGATGGGAGAGAATTTTAGTTTCATCCCTTTTTGAAGGTTTTTTTTTTAAAAAATCAGATTTTTCTTCATATCTGGGATGGAAGGAAGCTGGGCTTGATGGGGGGGAGGGACTAATATAGGACAAAAGTTAATTGTGTGGGTTCTCCTTTTTCTACTCATGGAGGAAATCATCTTTCATTGTCCCTTGGTCCCTTAAGCCTTCTATTGCCAACTCTGTTTGGCAGTCAGAATTCTCCAGAAGATACAAGAGGCTGAACCAGGACCTCTAATATTGTATGTGTATTTCTCCTCAGAAGGACGTGACATGTTTGTATGAGCTGTTCCTTTTTTATATGGGAAGAAATTGATTTCTACAATGGAGTGAATAAACTATCAAACTGATATTGCTTCTAGAAAAACTATAATTTCTCTGTTGGGTGCCTCTTTCAGGTCTTGCCTGGAGTTCTCTTAGAAATTGAATGTTGGAGCCTTAAGAACTTTGTAAATTAATTATTTCACTGCTAAGTCAGAAGGTGTCCACAATCCATCCACCCAGTTTTACTAATCAAAGAATAACAGACACCACAAGAAAAATGTTTCTTTGGAATAGCATCATTTTTTTCCTCTTAAGCTTAATAAGAAAAACAGGAGTCAAATTCTTTTCTTTTCTTTTTTTTTTACTCAGCAAGGCAAAGGGGGTGACCTAGAACTGTCTTCACATATTAACACGAAGTTTTAAGGCACCTACTGCCATTATTCCTCCCCCCCCCCAAAAAAAAATATTAAAAAGTCTGCAGAATTATGGTTAAAATGACAGCATGCAGACTTTATTTTATTTATTTATTTGTTAAAATGCCCTGTCTGGATATCAGCAAGGAGACGTGCGAACTAAATTAATGCACCAGAGATTGACGAATTTATGCTCTGATCAAATAGAAGGCCTGAGAAATGGAGAGAGAGAGAGAGAGAAAGCCTGCAGTAAGAATAATATGCTGTTGGCATGATGTATTTTGAGGAGGCTGAACAAAAAGATCTGTAGATTTCACAACCCCTTTGATAGATTCATCAGAATTGTAATAATGAAATTGGGGAAGCTTATGAGTTTAGAACCTAATGAAAATGGGCCATCCCTTTCAAAGTGTCTGCCATCCCCTAACTGGAGGAGTCATCTTCAGAGGGTGAAAATGAGGATGACCCTCCTTGGCAGGAAGAAATCGGGACTAAGGAAGGAGATCTTGAGGTCCCAGCTGTCCGACCTCTTCCAGAAGCAGGAAAGATTGAGGAGGTCCCCTGTCCTTCCCCTAGTTGGCGTGAGAGGCCCTTTGCAGCTAGGTGTCTCCAAGGAAAGATGCTTTAATGGGCGTATTGGATATTTAAAAACCAATAATGTGCTTTAAACTGTCTAAAATGGTTTTGATTCATGGGTTGAACCCTGTTACCGAGGATTCATATTTTTCAATCAGTGTGGATAGCGTAGATCACAGCAGTGGATTGCTACAAATGAAAGTGTTTCACCTTGCATTCTTGTTTGTCTGCCATTCTCACAACTTGACCTGCAACCAAGAATGCAAACAACAACATCATCTAATAGAACAAGAGGATTTCAAGTTTTCAGCAAAATTGGTCAGTGGAAATAGCTGGCTATATTTTTTCTTATCTCCAGCTGCAGGATGGAGTTCTCCAATAAGCTTGAAGGAAGGAAGGAAGGAAGGAAGGAAGGAAGGAAGGAAGGAAGGAAGGAAGGAAGGAAGGAAGGAAGGAAGGAAGTGATACAGGTCCCCCCCCCAAAAAAATACAGAATATTCTACATAAAGAATGTTATTGGGTAAAAAAGGACTGGAAGACCATTATAACAATATTAAAAACACAGACAACGATATTCAAATTGAGATACTCAGGATTTTGCTTAATATTCCAGCAGTGAGGAAGGGATGTCGTGTCGTCCAAGGCTGTACCTGCTCTCTGTGCTATTAGTGTCTTATTCTTCACTTTCTGATACACAGGATTTGCAAGTTTCTGTGCTGAATATCCAGAAAAGGAGAGGGCTGCGTGCTTGGCTTTGGCAATCAGCTTTGTGTTTTGAAGAGACTTGACAGCAATAAGGCGAACTAATGTTGCTTGGGGAAAAAAGCAGCCATAAACCAGAAATCTTCTCAATTATAAAAATGCAAGATTGCAAGTTATCTGAGGAAATAAAACAGGGAAAGCAGGGGGGCAAGCATTTCAATCGAGTGGGCCCTGAATTGATACCTGCTTGGTGTAGGAAAGCAAAGTTATTTAACAATGATTTTGAGGCGTTTGCTATCATTTCATAATCAATACCTCTGCCAATGCTAATGTCAATAGCATCCACTGCTGATGAACAACTGGCATAAAATCCACAGACTGTCTCTTGAAGGAGAAATGTAATTATTGTTTCAGAACTGTGCTGTAGTCGAGACTCAACCATCTGCTTATTCAGGAGAGACAGAGAGTGTTCTGTGGGTTGCGGTCCAACCTTTGAAGGGACCATACAAGATTCTGAAGTCATTTTGAGGAATGGGTTGAGCACCCCAGATAGTTCTTGTAAAGTTCAGACTTGGGTGCAGACAGTGCTTTCAACAACTGCATCAAATTGGAAACACAAAGTGAACTATAAAATGGAGGACTCACAGCTAGTCTTCCTCAGATGGATGAAGCTGTTTGGATGATCAGCAAAGTGAACTATAAAATGGAGGACTCACAACTAGTCTTCCTCAGACTGATGAAGCTGTTTGGATGATCAGCAAAGTGAACTATAAAATGGAGGACTCACAGCTAGTCTTCCTCAGACTGATGAAGCTGTTTGGATGATCAGCAAAGTGAACTATAAAATGGAGGACTCACAACTAGTCTTCCTCAGACTGATGAAGCTGTTTGGATGAGCAGCGAAACGTTTCAATCTCTCAAGAAAAGAAGTCCAGGTGCCATGACTCAACTTCCAAAAGTTCTGTATCCTTGTGAACAACTTTTGTTAGAAAAGACCATCTTTGAGCAGTCCACCAACCACAGCCATCATATCAGGAGATTCAAAGAATCAAATCTAGGGTCTTCCTTGTGCAAAACACTTGGTCTACCATGGAAATCGGACCCTTCTCTGAAAGGAAATAAGGATGTCCTAGGAACAGAAGACTGCCTACTACCAAGACTGGTTTGTTGGCAAAAGCTCTCTATGACTTCAGACATGGCGTGTGTTCCAACATTACCTGGAAATGCCAGGAAATGACTTCCTTGGTGCAAAATGTGTTGTTTTAAGGAATGTAAGATGCATGCATGCTTGGCCTATAGTAAGGTGGAAAACCAGAGAGAGAGAGAGAGAGAGAGAGAGAGAGAGAGATCAAGAGAGCTTAAGATGAACCAACAGAACAAAGGCATGATGGCACTTGGGAATCTGACTATGAGACTCTAACTTCTCATTGAGATGAGCTCAACTTTTGAGCCTTGACCTCTTGAACTGCGCTTTTAGCATCTTGGCAGACTTCCTCTGTCCTTAGCAGTTTTTGGGAGTTCAGAGAAGGAAGATCCTGGTACGGGAGTATTCCCAACCACAAGAGGACTGCATACTTGTCTGCCAGTGATAAGGACATGCCCAGTGCATAGGCTCAGCTGACAATCTGCCCAGAAAGGATACAAAAAAGAGTATCTAGGCAGTTGGAACGTTGTACTCTGAAACCAACGTTTTGGGTTCAGAACTCTTCTTCTGAACCTGGACAATGCTGATTAAGAGTTCTTCCTCTTCTCTCTGATGGTGAGTATGAACGGGACATATAAATGATGTGTGCTTTGTGTAAATGAAACTCCAATTGTTAGCTCTATAATCAATAGATGATAGAGTACTGTATACCCATTTGTATTTAACATTTCCTCTTATGGGGTCTTTTGCTATCAATAGTATTGTTTACTATTGATAGCAACCAGGGGCATATCGCGGGGGGGGGCAGAAGGTACATTTGCCCCAGGTGCAGCAATCTGGGGTTGTCTGGAGGGGGAGCGGGAGGAAGCCATGCACCCTCCCACTGCCCAGCAGTCCTCCTTTCCCCTAAAGCTTGATGACAGCATCCCCTCCTCTGCCTCGCACCAGGCGAGCTGCGAAACAGGCAGGCAGGCAGGAGCACGGTGGCCGTGGTGCCCTCTTCCCCCTCTTCCTCACCTTGGTGGGAGAGGTGTAAGGTGCGTGCACACACACACACACACACACACACCTGTCCGCCCATCTGCCCATGCACACACCTACAAGGTTTGCCCCCCCCCCCGTTGCTGGGTGGGTGCAATGTGTGTGTGGGGGGGGCAGCAGGAAGGGCACAAAAATGAACGTTGTCCTACAGAGCTCCAAATCCTGGCTACGCCTCTCATACCAACTAGCAATCACCTGTTTCTATGACATTGTGTGCCATCAATGAAAAACATCCCTCCCGTAAAGGCACAGAACGACGTCTCAGAGAGATTCAGTTTGGTGCTGTGCGATGTGATGATGTTGAGCCAGGCTGTATGAAATCTAGGTTCAAATCCTTGCAGAGAATCATGAAGCTCGTCATCAGCTCTCTGAGCTTGACCTTCCTCAAGGAAGAGAAAGTGGGGAAGAGAACAGCCCTGTTCTTTGATCTCGCTGGGGGAAGGTTGTGGTAGGCATATAACTCATATATTCATCTATAATTCCTTACAGACTTGCCTGAGTTGTAGCCACTTTCCAAACCTTCATGTGCGAATCTTTATTTATTTATTTATTTATTTATTTATTTTTACAACTTATATGCCACCCACTACCCAAAGGTCTCTGGGCGGCTTCCAATCAAAGAATTAAAACAGTTAAACAACAATAAATAATTAAAACAATAATAAAAAACCTTATACTAAAATCATCACACTAAAATTGCCATCAGAAGACCCACAATCTAAATTGTATCAATTAAAAAAACTTCTGGAACAGGAAGGTCTTTCATAGATCTTTCCTAGATCTGTCTGAAGACGGGTGGCTAGAAGGCACACATTCAAACTGCTGAATCAGGCACCCCATTAGGGGGAAAATAGTAATAAATCACATCACTCATACTTTTTTTGTCCTGTTATGACAACCAAGATCTGTTGCCTGGCATTCTGGCCTCGTCTTGCTTGGTCACGGACAATATACCTTCCGGGGAATTTCCAAAGTCCCACTGTCCTCTATTGTAGAAACGAGACAAAGTCTTGTTACACCTTAAGGACCGATTAGTTCTAGTTGCCATTGAGCCTGAACAGATGGTCGCCCGCTTCTTCAAATGCACGGGATGTCGTCTCAGCCGATGAACTGACGTGTGAACACAGAGAGCCAAGAAATTTGAAATGTTTGCCATTGGATAGAAAGATGACATCTGTTTGGATTTGGATGTGTTCCTTGGCGAAATTGGTGGGTTTCTCCACTCTGTAAAGCCAAACTGCAGACATGCCCAAGTAGATTAACATGTTAGGCTATTGCAGAGTGATCCTGTGGAGTAACACCAAGGATTCTGGACCCCCCCCCCATCTGAGATGGAAATCTACCCTTTTAAGGTGGCCAAACCTTCTGCCAACTTTTAGCTCCTGTCGTTCTCCTCAGAGACCATGAGACCGAGGTCCTTGCATCTCTATATTAAACAGAGACATAGAATCATAGAATCATAGAGTTGGAAGAGACCTCAAGGGCCACCCAGTCCAACCCCCTGCCATGCAGGAACCTCCATCATAATATTTCTGACAGATGGCCATCCAGCCTCTACTTAAAAACCTCCAAAGGAGGAGAGTCCACCACCCTCAGTGGAATATGCTGCACAGACACACAACTCTTATGCCTCCCCCCCACAAGGAAATTTGCATATGCAGTTGTACCCAAATCCATGCCCCCTCTTGCCTTCCTTTTTGGTGCTGTATGAAAGTCATAAGAACATAAGAACATAAGAACATAAGAAGAGCCATGCTGGATCAGGCCAAAGGCCCATCTAGTCCAGCTTCCTGTATCTCACAGCGGCCCCACCAGATGTGTTTGGGAGTGCATGAGACTAGATATCTGTCTCCTGATACCACTCTACCTGGATCAAGGACTGTCATGCCACAACCAAAACACACACGACAGAAGATCCTAGAAGGATCTTTGCCACCGTCATTGCAACAAACCAATCAAATAGATGATTAGAAAAGGAATGGCATTGCGTGATGCCCAAAATTTACTGCCAAAGGCAGCTACCATACTCGATGGAAAGACCCACTCCAGAATGGCTCTGGGACCCAAGCTTTCAGGTTGAAAGCTTCCAGCTACCCCTCTCCCGACGTATCGCTTACAAGGCCTTTTATCTTTGCACCCGTCAACAGCCCCCTTTCATGCCAAAGCCTTTCAAGCTGGCATTGAAGCAGAGAGGATGGCCAGAATGTTGGCTGCCTCCTTGCAGAGCTGCCTTGATCCCAAGCTTGGTTTCAAGTGCTGCCAGGAAAATTTAAACACTGAAGGGCTTTCCTTTGAAAGCTGCCTGCAGCGTGGAGATAGGCGCAAACGCTTTGCTGGGACTTCTCCGCTTCTCAGCTCCATGGAAATCGGCAGAGAAAAGCACGGTTGTCTTGCATGGATAAATATTTGCTAATACCAAGTCAGCTTTTTTGCTGGCTTACTTCTCTGGGGCCTTGATATATGGGGAGTTTCCCCCCGGCAGGACCAGGTCAATCTTTTGGAAGGTTCTCTAGCAACTGGAACAAGGGGCAAAAAATACTGTACCACAGATGAAGGCCGTGTGCAGGCCATGAATCCGTTTTGGGTTTTGGCCTGAGCTGGACGGGATCTGTTCCCGTTCCTGAGCGACATCTTCCAAACAGCTTCAGTACCTTGGATAGCTCACTTGAAGTTCAGACTCAAGAAGTGGGTGGGAGATCCTTCCTTACAAACCTGGAGTCATTGGCTTCTGCCCCTAAAGAGGAGGGCATCTTAAACACTGTCAGGAAGGGGTACAAGGAGAAGTCATCACAAGACCCAAATGGCCAAAAGACTCTGGAACTTCCCTACACAGGAAATTCTCCTTCCTGTCACAGAAGAGGCGGTGAAGGCTCTGAGGAACACGATCACAGTTTGCTTGAGCATAGAGAAACAATACCACAACATCTCTTTTCAGCTGGATGGACACTTTGGCAAGCTCCCATGCTTGGAAACTAGCCAACAAGGGCTACCAGATATCAGCACACAAGTGGAAACTTCAGATAAGAGTTCTACATGTATCAGCCTCTAGGCAGGAAAAATGAATCTTCTATACCAGAAGAAAACAAACTCAGATTTGCGTTTGTGTGCCTTTATATCTTGGCCAGTGACATCTATTCTTAGTTGGCTCCAGGGCTTCCTGTTTCGCACTCAAGAACTTGCGTGTGTATTGTGGTTGCTTTCCTTCAAATCCTATAGTGCCCATCCTCTGTGGCATCACAGGGAGCTTCCACTTGGTCTCAGGCTTGGCTGTGTAGGAACAGGTTACTGCTGTCTTGGCAGACCTACTGGTGATCTACAACAATAATCATCAACGTAATCAAAAAGGCAAATGAGACCTACTGAAATTAAATAATGAGCTACAACTGATCTGCCAGATCTATTTGATTTGGACTCCCACACTGAGCAGAGCATTGGACTCAGTAGCCTTAGTGGCCCTTTCCATCTCCATGATTCTATGAATATGTGATATCCTCTCCCAGTTCCTTCATCAGAAGGGTGTGGGGCTCTGCCTTGAAGTTCTGTCCAGTTGACCATGGACATAATTGGATTTTTGAGGTCTGGGTCTCCTCAGTAGAGATGGGCACGACTCAGAAAAAAAACTTCGTTTTCGGTTTCGGTTTCGGCTAGGGTCCGATTCGTTTCGTTTCCGTTTTTCGCGAAAAATCGAAAAAATTAGTCGTTTCGTTTTTCGTTTTTTTCGTTTTCGTTTCTGCCGCGATTTCGCGCATTTTGACGTCCGACCGAGACTTGCGGCTTGCGGGCGTAGCGCGGGCGGCGGGGGCGCGGGGGTACATGCGTGGGCGGCGGCAGCGGCAAGCAAGGGGATTGGCTGGCGGGCGCACGGGCGGGCGCGCGGGCGCGGGTCCCGCAAACGAGCAGGCGAAATACAGTTGCCTGGGTGATGGACTTGCTGCTGCACAACAAGGCTAGAGTGCATCCTAAGCAAACCAAGTGGGGTAGAAACAAATTTGCATTTCTTTTTTTCCCCTCTTGGTCTGCTGTGCTGAATCTGCTGATGCTGAACCAGCCAGCAGCCACCCTACTTGGTCTGGCTAACGTGCCTGTTTGTTGTACTTTTTTGTTGTTTGGTTTTTTGATACCATCCCATCTCCCCTCCACCTCTCAGAGGCAGCAGGAGAAAGACATGCCGTTCCTCCCCAAATCTGGATGAGGGGTCTACAACTCTACTCCTCTCAAATTGCCCCCCCCCCATCTCCAAGGTCCTTCTGCCTTCACTTCACTTCACATTCACAGTCAAAGTCAC
Organism: Phrynocephalus versicolor; assembly: GCA_023846285.1. Taxonomy (NCBI): domain Eukaryota; kingdom Metazoa; phylum Chordata; class Lepidosauria; order Squamata; family Agamidae; genus Phrynocephalus; species Phrynocephalus versicolor. Next base: position 1,703 of record JAHTLZ010003260.1, on the reverse strand, counting down.
ACACACTTAAAGGACAAGCAATACAGCCAATGAGCCAAAGCCAATGCAACCCTGCTTTTGGTCATGGATTGGTCTGGTGGTCACTGGTCAGCATTCAGCAATGCATTAGACTACAGTTAGAGCCTGAGGTGGTTAAAGCTACGTTTTACGTTCGTACCTAGCTACTAGTAGCTAGTACAGCCGGAATAGCTTTGGTAGGGATGGGAATGGGATAGGGCTCTGGGTTGCTCTGACTTAAGTTTTACAGCCCACAGCCCAGCCCACTAGGCTATACAAGGAGGACTATCTATGGGCGACGCGTCCACTCCACAAGGCCAGAGTAAGGGCGGCCACTCCTGCCAGGCCACAAGGCAGAGTAGGAGACCACAGCACAGAGCCTGAGTACGGGAGGCTCACTGCCAGCTCCAGTATAAAAAGGAGCTTAATTGCCTGACTGGAAGTAAAATGCCATTGTCCTTGGGTCACAGTGTCTTGCAGCCCAGAGGAAAGAGTTGCGGAGGAGGCCAATCACCTTGAGTCTGGTCTGGCACTACACTGCCTGCGATGCAAACACTGTTCAAATCATTACCCCCCTTCTGTGTGAAACACGGCATCTCGCAGCCCAGAGGAAAGACTGGAGGAGGAGGAGGAGGCCAATCACCTTGGGTTTGGTCTGGCACCACACTGCCTGCGATGCACCACCACATGTCACTTTTGGACTAAGTCTTGGTGGTGCTGTACGTACTCGAACGCTGTTCAAAATCAGGAACCCCCTTCAGTGTGAGACACAGCGTCTTGCAGCCCAGAGGAAAGGCTGGAGGAGGAGGCCAATCACCTTGGGTTTGGTCTGGCACCACACTTCTATGCGATGCACCACCACATGTCACTTTTGGACTAAGTCTTGGTGGTGCACTGCTGTACGTACTCGAACGCTGTTCAAATTCAGGAACCCCCTTCAGTGTGAGACACAGCGTCTTGCAGCCCAGAGGAAAGAGTGGCGGAGGCCACATAGCCTGAGTCTGAGGCCACAAGGCCAGACCATAGGGGAGGATTATTGCCAGGAAGCTCCAGCTGCCTACCGTGGCTGAATGGCCTGAGGAGGACGCCAGGAAAATGCCCTTTTGTGAACCACAGTGGGTTGCAGGACATGGAAAGGAAACAACACTTCATTTATTTGGGTGGGTGGGTGGCCACAAAGACTAGTGGCCTTACCCTAAAGTATAATCGTTCTGCAAGGGAAACCCTTTGTTTCAATGGCCAGGAAAATGCCCTTCCTTGTGAGACACAGTGGGTTGCAGGAGATGGAAAGGAAACAGAACCCCAAAACCTACACCTTCCACTCCACAAGGATAACACTTTCTTGTCAACAGCAGCAGTGCCAATTGCCAAGCTGCCTCCAAACTCAGTCCTTCTCCGAGGCAAACACTTCATTTATCTGGGTGGGTGGGTGGGTGGCCACAAAGACTAGTGGCCTTACCCTAAACTATAATCCTTCTGCAAGAGAAACCCTTTGTTTCAACGGCCAGGAAAATGCCCTTCCTTGTGAGACACAGTTGGCAGCCAAGTGAGAGTGGGGGAGGAAACTCACACCGTCCGAATCACACATTCCTAGTGTGTCAGAGTATCCACCAGGAACCAAGCCTGGAAGGTTCCTGGTCCCTCCATTCACTGTGCAATGCAGCTGTGAGTGAAGAGGAGCAGCAGAGGAGGAGGACAAAAAAAAA
>JAHTLZ010003259.1:0-20892 GCA_023846285.1 Phrynocephalus versicolor | reverse complement strand
AACTTATTCCTAATACAGTGCAATATTTCTATAAAGCCATTAGGAATTGTTATCAAAAGATTAGAACCACAGAATAGTGAAGTTGAAAGGGGCCTATAAGGCCATCAGGTCCAACCTCATGCTCCATGTAGGATATCACGCAAAAGATATCTGCCAGGTGGTTCTCCCAATTTCTCCTGAATGGCTCCAGTGCTCGAGCACTCACCATCTCTTGAGGTAACTCGTTCCATTGCCGTACTGCTCTTAACAGTTAGGAAGTTTTTCCTTTTGAGCACAGCTGTCCTCCATCTTGTAACTGTTTCTTCTTCCTAGGTGCAGTACTTTGCACTTATTTGTTGGATACACTGCACATGGGGCATCCGGGAATGGTCAGGATGAAGTCGCTACCCCGGTGCTATGTATGGTGGCCTGGGATGGACCAAGATGTTGAACAATGGGTACGGACGTGTCAGGAAGTGTGCCCAGAAGTGGCCAGAGCACCAGTCCACTGGTGGGAGCAGACCCGAACTCCCTGGAGCCGGCTGCACTTAGATTTTGCTGGGCCATTCCAAGGAAAGGATTTTTTGGTTATCGTTGATGCGTATTCTAAATGGTTAGAGGTGGCTATGGTTCCCAGCATGTCGTCAGCTGCAGTCATCAAAGTGTTGAGACAGCTGTTCGCAAGCCATGGGTTGCCCAAGACCATTGTGTCAGACAATGGAGCAGTCTTTGTATCCCAAGAATTCAGGGCATTCCTGGCTGATAATTTCATAAGAGGGGTCACCTCAGCTCCTTTTCATCCCTCATCCAATGGGCAGGCTGAGTGCATGGTGCAGACAGCCAAAGGATCTCTTGCACGCTTGATGGAGGGTGACTGGTCAACGCGCATTGCCCGAATGTTGTTCTTGCAGCATGCGACGCCGTGTACTACTACGGGCAAGTTGCCAGCAGAGCTGCTCCTAGGTAGAAGGCTGGTAACGGTGCTGGACTATGTCCACCCAGACAAAATGCTAAACCGCAATGCTAGAGCACCTCCACAGGCAGAGAGCGACTCTACAAGGTATTTTGCTCCTGAAGATTTGGTCTGGGTGAGAAATTATGCCAGAGGTCCCCTGTGGGTGCCAGGGGTGATCACCAGAGCATCTGGGCCAGTCTCTTATTACATGACCATTGAAGATGGCAGGGTCTGGCGTAGGCACGTGGACCAACTGAGGCGCAGAGCGCCCAGCAGAGTTGGTACAGGTGTGGGAGAATTGCAGCCCGAGAGTGACACTACCCCCATGAATGAGTCACAGCTGCAAGATCAGAGCGGAGATGCCCCAGGAATGCAGGTACCAGTGGCTTCAGCAAATGAATCTGCTCCTGCAAGTCCTCATGGTGCCGAGGAACAGATAAGGGACACGAGTTGTCTGAAACCCCCTCCGTGTCAGACGAAGCTATTACAGTAGACTCTCCACCTCAGACACTGCCTGCTCAAGCCCCTGCAATACCCGTAGTCAGGAGATCAATTAGAAGTCGCAGGGCCCCACAATACCTAAAGGATTACGTGTGCTGTGCCCACCAGGGGGGAGGGGTGTTGTGTATTGATCTGTATTCCTATTATCTGTAATTGCTTATGTTGAAGTAACTGCCTTCCTGTTCCAAAGGGAACAGGCCTATTGGTTTATTCAAGTTGCTGCATTTGGATCCTCAATCCTATTGGTTCCCGCCAAAAGGCAGCTTTGTGATTGCTTGTTATTGTTCCCTCCAAAATGTATCTTTTCCTAGCCAGTCCTCCTTCCTATAAATGTAGCTCCCTCTCCCCAGTCCCTCAGTCTTGTTCTCTCCCTGAATAAAGAGCTGTTACACTAGAGCTGTCTCCAGCCTGCTTTGTCAAGAGCGAAATCACTTGCTGAAATCACTAAAACCCACGTCACAACATTCATGTTAAATTTCATTCTGATGGTTTCAGCTGATAAGAATAAATTTAAGCTAAAAAATTGGGTGTTGGTGGTTTTCTTTGTGAGTTGCCAATGCACCTATATAAGTTGTTAATACATCATTGGTGGTTCATCAAAGCTGCCACGCTTAGTTAGTTATATAGCAAAAAGGTTTATTAAAGACAGATAGAGGTACAGCACAGGTCATAAACAGTACAGAAAATTTGTTAGCTCAAGAATCCAGGGCGCAGCAAGGCCAGAGGCCCTGCTGCCTCCTGGATCGGACAATACTGAGAATGGGTTAGTTTAGGATCCGAGTGCAGCATGGCCAGACGGCCTTGCTGCTCTGGACAAAGGAGTGATGGTTTCCGTGGTCTTTTATACTCTTTCTGTAACCGCAGCTTACGTATTTCGTGCGCATGTCATACGTAATCATACCTGGTAAGTTATCATAATTCTTAGAAATGGCTTTTGTTTATTCTTTAGTTCGAGATTGTTTTCCCACAAAATGGCGCTTTTGGTGCCATAAGATGGTGCCCACGTATCTTTGTTGTCTTCGCTTCCCCGTTGGCTCTATCTCGGTTAACCACAAATATCTGCTACACTCTACAGGCTGGCATCTACGTTTTTTTTTATCTATTTTGTGTTTATGCCAGCATGACCTAATACCCACAGTCGGGTTTAACACTTTATAATAGTTTTCGGCTTTTATTCTCATATTTATTAATTCTATTAATTCTTATTAATTCTCATCACAGCCCATGCTCCAGGCGACCAAGGTCATTTTAAATTTTGTTTCTGCCTTCCAGAGTATTAGCTATTCTACCTAATGTTGTGTTATTCACGAATCTGACAAGCATTCCCTTGTCCAAGTCATTAATAAAAATGTTGAAGAGCACCAGACCCAGATCTGAGCCTTGGGGTACCACACTTGTTACCTCGTCTCACCTAGAATAGGAACCATTAATCAGCACTCTCTGAGTATGATTCTGTATCTAACTGTATAATCTACACTTCGTTAGCTTGCGAATCAGGCGATCATGGGGAACTTTGTTAAAAGCTTTGCTGAAGTCAAGATCTATTACAACTACAGCATTCCCTTTGTCTACCAGGGAGGTTACCCGAGCAAAATATGAGATTAGATTAATCTGGAAGGATTTGAACACCCATGCATTACATTCACAGTCTCTCTCTACAAAGCAAGGCAGGGCAAGTGTGGCAATGGGGTGGCATGTGGCTCCACATTGCTTTTTGTTTTCTTTTTGACCCAAGCTCTATGGAAGACTCTAGGAAAGGAAGTTTACTTTTAATAGGCTGCAGGCCCCCCTCTTCCACAACATTTAATAAACAGCCCTTTCCCAAAAGTACAAACATGCAGCTAAATTCACTTTCATTTTTTCCCATTCTTGGGAAATCTAGGCAAGCATAGAAAAACTAGTCTTCCAAACTTCCAGAGTTACTCACCCTGTTCTGCAACATGCTCCAGGTGATTTATTTTATATATAAATAGGTTATATAAAAAGGTAAATAATTTGCATATTAAAAACCCACCCATATCAATAACAAATAGTAATTATGTGTTCTTAAATGCAATTAAACTATTAAGAACTTACTGGAGTCCCAACTACTGGCATAATCTTGTGAGTTCCAGCCACTGAGCAAATCATTGTTGTCTGAGGTGACCTAGAGTAATAAAATAAATGAATAAAACATGCAGTATGATATTTAACATAACTTTACAGTTAAATATACATGCTCAAAGAATACACAAATTATACATCAAATAAATACATTGGTGCCTACAATTATTGTTTAACCTGCAAACTAGTTTTTGGATTTTTTTATTTTTGTTTTGGTTTGCTAAACTTTGTTCAAATGTTTCTTTTTTCTTTTGGCATATGTAGATCATTTACTTAATAACCTTCATTAATTTAAAATGAATACCTTGCTACTGAGATCTAGTGGATAGAGTGTTGGGATAGGACTCAGGAGGACTGGGTTTGAATCATCACTCAGCCATGTAAACTCACAGGGAACTGGTAAAACCACTCGTTAAACACCTCACTTTCCATTAAAGCCTCTTAGGGCCACTATAAGTCAGTTTCAATTTGACTGCACATAACAAATAATCCTATGCAGGTCTACGTGGAATCTGAAGCAAATCTTACAAAATTCAATAGGCTTATTTGAAGGTAAGTGTGTACAGGATTTTACTCTGAATTTAACATACAGTGGTACTTCAGATAACGAATTTAATTCATTCTCCAAGGCAATGTGTTATCCAGAAAAATACATTATCCGAAATGCGGTTTCCCATTGAATTGAATGGGAAACTGATTAATCCTTTCTGGTGGTCTGAAAAAAGGTAACAAAGATGGGGGTTTTTCAGACCTCTTTATAAAGTGTACTTTAAAGGCATGCAGTGCTGGAACACCCTCCAACACCCCCCTGCAGTGCAATGCAAACATGGAGGAATTAAACCAGCAAGCTTAACCCAGCCTTCCCCCCCCAAGTGCAAAGGGGGGGGGTGATATCCAAACAGAAACAGAAACAGAAACAGCAAGTAAAATACAGCCTGTTTTTGCCTCCAGATCAATGGAGAAAACTTGCAAACATGGAGAAAAATGAAACCACCACACCTTTTCCCTCCCAAAGTGCAAAGGAAAAAAAAACAAACAGAAACACAAGCAGCAAGTAAAATCCAGCATGTTTTTACAATGGAGAAAGCTTGCAAACACAGAGAAAATGAAACCAGCAAGCCTAGCCCAGCCTTTTCCCACCCAAAGCGCAAAGGGGGAATAAAATCCAAACAGAAACATAAGCAGCAAGTAAAATCCAGCCCATTTTGCCTCCAGAGAAATGGAGAAAGCTTGCAGAAATGGAGAAAATGAAAGCAGCAAGCCTAGCTCAGCCTTTTCCCGCCCAAAAGTGCAAAAGGAAAGAAAAAAAAATCCACAGACAAAATATAAAGAACAAAACCAGCAAGCCCAGCCCAGCCTTTTCCTGCCCAAAGTGCAAAGAAAAGCAGTGCCAAGATTAATAAAATCTAGCTCCCTACCTTTCCAAGTCCAGATCATTCAGCAAAAAATGTCCAGAAGGCCTCCAAAACACCATGAAAAAAATATTCTAACTCCTTCCTCCCCTTCACAAATGCATCCTGGGTACACTTTTTTGCAAGGCATTTTGAAACAGTTGTTATCTGAGGCAGCCCATATACCTGGAAATTTCCATTGGTTATCTGAAAAATTTGTTATCAGGGGCATTCGTTATCTGAGATATTACTGTATTTTCCTGTCTATACGATGCCCACATGTATAAGGGACCCCCCCCCCTTTTCCATTCCAAAATTACAGTTTAGCAACCATGGAGTTCTGTCCTTGGCTTACTTCCATGTATATGATGAACCTCAGTTTTTAGACTAACAATAACAATATTAGACAAAAATATAGTCTTATACATAAAAATACTGTTCTACTAAAGATACAAAAACACTGAACTAAATGTAGAGTTATCTGGAGTTCAGTTATGGCAACTGAACATCTTTTCTTGTGTAATCAAAGCATTTCACTACTCATCCAAGTAGCTTCATCATGTAGAGTTATTTTGCACCTAAGCCTTCCCAGGTTCCCTTACATATAAATGGAATATGTACATGCATGTAGCTCTGCAGAATATGTATATGCATGTACTAGAGTAAAATACTTAGAATATTGTTCAAACCTTGGTTGCTTAAATATGTGAATGTTTGTCTCCAGATTTCCAATATGTCAATTTGTTCTCTGTCAATATTCACATAAATATTTGATTATTCAAGTATTTTATCTGCTACATTGTTCAAAAACACTGCTGTCCTTTTTAGCAAACATATATATTACTATAACAATTTCTGAAGACATACAATTGATTTTAAATTGACATTTTTTCTCACCCTTATTCTTCCCAGTTGAATGTCATATAGTCTACTATTATACTTTTTTGCTTGCTTTACCTTGCATCTTCCACAGAACATAATATGGGAATATCCCATTGCACAAAATCAGTCCCTTCATACTCTAAATATATCTAGAGAAAGAGAAGATAATTTAGGGTCACTGGTATCTAGCAAAGTCTAAATATTGTGTTCTAATTGATTTATTTGTTTAAAATATACGTATCCAGATCCTTAGTATAAAGGATATCCAAACAACTTATATCTTAATTTTAAAAATATCAGTTCCTGTCCTGATATTTATAGTGTGCAAGACAGTACAGAAAAAGAAAGCAGGACAGAGGAGAAAAAAAATAAACTGAAGAATCTGTTCTTCAAGTCATAGAATTATTATGAAAACCAGCAGGGAAAACAAGAGTTAGGTGAAGGGATAAGCCATAAAGGACGGACCTCTCTGCAGAGCCAAGGGCATGGCCCTTCTTCTATGTTGTGGCCTGAGACACTTTCAAGGTACATGTGAGGGTTCTTTCATCTCCCAGGCCAGTTCTCGCCTGATCTCTTTTCGCTTACAGTTATATTCCCGGGCTTCACGCTCTCCCCAGTAGGAGCAGCCTTGGCAATGAGCACGTCTTCTGTACTTCTCAGCCTCAGGTCGGGGCATCATCATCTGTTCCCAGTTGCCAGTCCATGGGTTTTCCATCCAAACCCACTCCCAATCTGGGGGTACAACATGCGGTTTCCCCTTTTTACACTGCCCAAACCCCACCTCCACTATAGCTGATTGGTCCGGGTTTCCCGCCTCGACCATTTTCTTTCCCGCCTTTTCTGGTTCCTTCTCTACCTTAACCGGCTCTGCTTTGCCCGGGGCCTTAGCCTTCCCCTCCTCCGCCTCCTTCTCCGGTATCTTCAGTGACTCCTTAAACAGTTTCCACAGCATTTCACGCTCGTGTGCTTCTCTGTCTTGAGCAGCTCCATGTTCCTTCCTCAGCCTTTGCTTGTTCAACCATTCTTCCCTCTCCTTTTCCCATGGTGCAGGGGTCACTCTCCTGCTCACAGCCCCTCCAGGGTGACTTTCCCCACAGTACAGTAGGACCCCTGTATCCATAGTCTCAAAATATCATACATAGCATTGTTAAAATGCATGTTAAAACATTTTTCTCATCTCACCCCCTTCAGTCTACTACAGGGGTCCTCAAACTTTTAAAACAGGGGGACAGTTCACTGTCCTTCAGACACTGTTGGGGGCTGGACTATAGTTTGAAAAAATATGAACAAATTCCTATGCAAACTGCACATATATTTTGTAGTGCACAAAAAAACAGGAAAAAGAATGCAATATTTAAAATGAAGAACAATTGTAATCAACATAAACAAATAATATTTCAATGGGAAGTATGGGCCAGCTTTTGGCTAATGAGATGGTCAAGATCTGGTTCCACATTTGTCACTGCTAGCCGTAGCAAGTGACGCAAGTGTTCATCAGTTAGTCTGAATCTGGTTGTAGATTTCAGATGTTTAATTTGGGGAAAAGTCTGCTCACAGACATAGGCATACCTGTCACGTTTTTCCTGGTGCCAGCTGGGATGGGAGGAGGGAGTGCACTGCCCACCTCCCACCATGCGGTGAATGTTGTCTGGCTCCCTCCACAGTAAAGCAGCCAAGTAAACACCTTCTTATCTACCCCCTCCCCCTTCAGAAGCCACCTGCCAACCCCCAATTCCCCCCTCCCCATAACCACCTCCCTCCAGGGAGGGAGGGAAGGCAGGCAGGTATATAGGCAATGTGGGCAGGGCACCGGTGCCCTCTGACAGGGTGACCAGCTCAATGCCGCCACTGCCACCCTAGCAGGAGCTACCTGGTCGTCACACAGCCTGGGAAGGAGCATCCCTGGGCGGACAGGCCCGGCCAACTGTCTCCTCCTCACTGCTGCAGCCGCTGGGAAAGGATAAGGAAGAAGAGGAGTCCTGCACCACCACCAGCAGGAACAGGAGGAGGAGGAGCCTTGGAGGGCTGCCGCTACACCGGAGGGTATGGGTGAGACATTGCGGCTCCACAGGGGGAGAGGCCCGGTGCCGGTGGTCCCTGGGCTCAGCTCAGCTCCATTCAGCTTGGCTGCACCCCACTGCTTGCCCACCCACCCATCTGTCCACTTGCTCCAATCCTGCCGACTGGGTGCAGCCTTTCTGGCACGCATTCCACTGTTAAATTGTAGCAGCAGGAGACAAGGCATGACTGCCATCATCCCTCCTGAGAGAAAAGCTCTCTTGAGGTTTATCACCCGACAGCTATTCTATCAGGGTATACCACAGGGAGGAAAGGTAAGCACAGCCACCAGTAGCTATAGTTCAGTAAAACTGACAGACTGCCTCACTGCATGCCTCATTTGATTTATCTTCTTATGAGAAAGTGCAGTGATGAAACAGAATATTGAAAGGTTGCAAAGCTGCTATAGCTATACTGTCCTCTTTCACAACTATTCATTGGATCTAAGGAATCTGTAAACACAAGGCCTATGCTGGGATATGTCTTGCCTCGATGATGCACTGGATATAGTTTATTAATACAATGTGAGGCAATGCCATCCTGTTGGTGTCACATGCTTCTGAGGTTCACTCAGCAGTCGTTTGGAACATAGCATTTATTTTGATGACACACACACTATCTGAAATATTTTCCCTCTGCTCTTAGGCATACTCTGAAAATTACTATTTTAGGAGCATGTTGAAGACTTGCTTATGGATTTCCAGCTGTAGTTCAACTTGTCTTGCATATTATTTTATACTGCATGACTTGTGTCTTTGGGACACAGCTTTGTAATCTTCAGAAATGTGGTTTATACGTTTCCCTACATAAATTAAGAATTTCAAGAGCTTGACACAGAAGAGGGGATCTTGAACTGGACCTTGTTGCAGATCAGCTGAAATGATAGACAGCTGCCATATCATAGTTTCCGAAAAATAAATACTAAGTCCACAACCAGTGTATTAATTTAGGATGTAAAATTAAAAGCCCACAAAACATATCAAAATCTAAACATTGAGTACTTACAGTAGTTCTTGAGGTGAATAGAATGTAGCTTCCTATTCTAGTTCTGTACCTGTAAATATTTGTAAAACCAAGACAATTAACCAAGGCAAATGTAACAAAAGGTTATCTCATGATTTAAACACATCAGATATAGTGTATGTACTTTGAGGTGGCTTTTAGCTGAAGTATCTTGGTTTCAGCTGCAGATGTGAAGATCTTCAGGAGAGGCCCTTTCAAAGCTACCAACAGTGGCATAGGCCTGATAACAGGGAGATAATAGAAGACTCCCAGCCTGTAGAATGCTCTCCCTTTTGAGTTGTGATCAGTATCCACTTAGTTTGCTCAAAGTAGGGTGTGAAACACATACAGCGCTACCTCGACTGAAGAGCAGCTCGACTTAAGAGCAATTTGACTTAAGAGCGGAAAACTGCTGGCATTTTAACTGCCACCTTACAAATTTTAGATATGGTCTGCTCAGCTTACATTTTTTCTTTTTTAAAACTTATTTTTTCAAATTTTTAAGATAGTTACTCTGACTTAAGAGTAGTTCAACTTAAGAGCATGCATTCGAAACAAATTAAATGTGTCAGTTGAGGTATCACTGTATCTTTAAATGGGCATTTAATGTTTAAATTGCCCTGCTGTGTTCTGTTCAATTTATGCCCTTAGTTGATTTTAAGGGTTTCTATGATGGGAGTCTCAAGGGGGGGTGGGTCAAAATAGGTTTAATTGGGTTTTATGTATTTCCATTCTTTTATGAAGATTGGAGGGTGTTTTTTTTTTATAAACTAAAAATACATTAAAGGGATTTTTTTAAAAAGATAACTAAAGAAAACTTCAAAAAACAAAACACCCCAACTTAAACAATATAGTGATACATAGTGTGATCTTCACTGAGACCATCTGGAGATATAACCAATTTCCCCTCCAATTACGGAGTCCCTTTCTCTTTCAGAATTGCATTGATTCTTATGAAGGAACACAACCCTTATTATTTATTATTTTATTTTGTTTGGAACGTTTTACCCACTTTTCTCCTTGTAAATGATCCAAAGCGGCTTACAACATTAAAAGACAATATATAATGTTGGAGACAGTAAGTATACAATATTTGTTGACACATTAAAGACGATATTTAAAGTTTAGAACAATGAGTGTGAAGCGTCACCATAAATTGAAAAATTATCCCAGATATCAATAAAAATATCCTTGTTAATCAACACCCTCCTTTAATTAAATAGTATATGTTAACTTATCATTAATAGCTATCTGCTAAACTTTAAAAAAAATCATAATTGAGAATCATGTTTATGTTCCAGTTCCTTGCTACTATTAATCTTGCAACTATTAATAGTTTTGGAATAATTTCTTCCATTGGCCAAATTCATTGTTCCTTATCAAATACTGATTAGAGCTATTTTACAGCAAACTTATGTATTTATCTCAATTATTTTATTTCCTCAAAAATCACCCACCAAATATTTCACTAGATTCTCACAACATACGGCAATTGCAAGATGCCTTCAGCTCAATGTTATCATGGAACAATCTGTGAAAGTGCAGAAAATTTAAAATTTTTCTTTAATATTTTTGAACATGTAAAATCCTTTATTAGCCACCATGCTTCCTCACAATTCTACAGTTACTAGCTGTCATCTTTATATGTAGGTGTCTGCCATGTATTTGGACATCTGTCTTTTTCTTAACATTGTCCTACCTCGTGGTGGGGTCCACAACATTTTTATTGAGAAATCTGTGCAGAAACAATTTTAAGGTTCCACTTACGCAAAGTTATTTCCTATGTACACTTATTGCCACAGAACTTTGTATAAATCAAACCTCAATACATTTAAGTAAAAAAAAAACACATTGCAATGGTTGGCCATAAGACACAATTATGTTACCATAGCAAACCTATTGTAAAATCAACATACAGATACAGTGGTACCTCTTAAAATGAATTTAATTCATTCTATGGGTCAATTTGTTTTAAGAAAATTTGCCTTCTGGAACGTGGTCTCCCATAGGAATGCATTGGGAATGGATTAATCCATTCCAGCGGCTAGAATAAAGACAAAAATTACTGGGGGGTGTTTCCTGGGTACATGCGGAACAGGTTTTCATCTTGCAAAGCATCCCATAGGGAATTTTTTTGCCATGGAAAGCACGCCTATTCCCAGAATTTTTCTCTATCTATGGCTTTTTTTGTCTTACGACTGGCATTTGTCTTAAGAGATACCACTGTATATTATACAAAAGGAGAAGAAACATTTGTTGAAGAAAGCCAGGACCCAAGCAGGTGGGATGTTTAATATTTCCTGTGCCACATTCTCCCCTGCATATAATATTCTCATCCTCTCTGAAGTTTCAAACCCAAACAGGAATACAATGGTACCTTGTATAAAGGAATTAATTCATTCCTAATTAAATTGTTAAGCAAATTTTCCTTTATACAAATTTCCCATAGGAATGCATTGAAAATGGAGTAATCCCATTTTTATGTTGTACGGATTTGCCACATAGGCAATTCTGTTAAGCAAATTTCCCCTATCTCCGGAATATTTTATGTTGTACAAATTTTATGTTATACGAACTGTTTGTTATACAAGGGTCCACTGTACTTAAACGCTATAATGAGACAATGCAAACTGAAACAAGATACAGTGTTGTAAGGTGAGACTACAAGGTGGGAAAGCGCTGTCAGCTACTGAGGACAAGCTGGAATAGTGCTGTCACTAACAACACAACTAAATTAAAGCCAAAATGACATTTATCTGCTGATGTGCACAGAAATGAATAGAAAATCTGATGTGGCACCATACATACAATTGGAACATGGATTGTGAAAAGTATTGATCAAGATTAAATGAAAACTGGAAAGCAAGAAAAGGAGCATTTAAAAATTGCAGTATTTGGTGTGTGCAAACTAAAGTGGACTGGAATGGGATATTTTCTTCAGTCAAATTACTACATCAAATTACTACAAAGTATTTTACTATGGAAATGACAAACCCAAATGAAACTGAGTGTATCTAATACTGAAACAAGGGGGCGTGGTGCCTCAGTGGACTAAAGCTCCAAAACTATTGACTGAAAACTTGGCAGCTCGGTGGTTTGAATCCCGAGTGCCACGCAGTGGAGCGAACGCCCACTGATAACCCTAGTTCCTGCCAACCTAGCTCCTGCCAACCTTTCCTGTTTGAATGTCAATGCAAGTCGATAAATAGGTACTGCTGTAAAAAGTGGGAAGGTAAAACAGTGTTTCCTTGCAGCCATGCTGGCCACATGGCCATGGACTTGCACAACACTGGCTTTTCGGCTTGAATACGGAGATTGAGCACCGTCCCTAGACTTGGACACAACTAGCACGCATGTGCGGGGGGAACCTTTACTTTTTAATACTGAGACAAGACATAGCAGAGACAATTAGGAACTATAACGTGAAGGTTGATGAAATATCAATCCATCAGTAATTAATTACTACAGCAATCTCGTCTATCACGGGGGTTGGGGACCCGACCTGAAATAATGGAAAATATGCGATATATGGATGTTGGGCCGGTCAGGACTGGGGGCCTATCTGGGGCCTCCTATACTTATCTGAGGCCCGCCGATGCCCTGAGCAGGCCTCCGACAGACTTTTTGGGCCTGTTGGAGGCCCCAGAAGTGGTTCTGGGCGATCCGGAAGTGACTTCTGGTTCACTGGAAACCACTTCTGGGGCCTCCGACAGGCCCAGGAAGCCTGTCAGAGGCCTGTTCGGGGTAGCGCCAGGCCTGGGATAAGTGCAGGAGGCCTAAGTAGGCCCAAGCAGCTTACCTCAGGGGGCCTTTGTTTCATAAATTGCAGTATGTGAAATGTGAAATGGGACTGCAGTATGTGAAACATGAAATGGTGGTGGATGACTATATCATTCAAATCAATGCTACAACTAGATGCCTAAGATGAATTGAAAGCTTTAATACAAACATCAAAAAGGAAATTGATAACACACCAGAACAAAACACGCTAATAATCATAAGTGATTGAAACCCTTTCCTACTTCCAAAAGTAGCAAACAAGGCAGAACAAAACCCTGTTGGACAATTTGTCCTAGGAGTCAAAGGCGCTACCGCATGGCTGAAAAATCAGGAATAAAAAGGGGACATGTTGTTCCCTGCCCACGTGACATTTATTCCAAAAAAAGTGTCCACATCAAGTTGAGAAACATATAAACTAGATTTAAAAATGCCTGAAGAAACCACAAGATGGCAGTGCCACCCATTTACGCTGACTCCCCCAAAAAGTACTGCCCTCATGTCCTCCTCCCTCAGGGCATGCATCCATTGTTTTTTAGAGGAAGAATGTATAAAGTAGAAAAAAATAAACTGGGGGAAATGGAACTAGTGGAAGTAAAAGAAGGAATTAATCAATACTCTCCAAGCAGAGAAGGCTTTTATGATCACCCTTTGGTTATGATTGGCCAACCAATTACAAAGCAACCATCTATCAATCTATCTATCTATGAGAGTAATAATTTTTCAGTTGAAGGAGGGTTCTAATCAAATTCCCACTTTTGCCTGTTTGGAAATTTCTTCCTGGTTAGTCCTACATAGTTCACTGTTTTAGTTCTCTGGAGGTTTGGAATTCGATTAACCCACTAGGTCTCCCAGGCAGATACTGGACTGGATGAACTCTATGGGCCCTATTTTTTGATGTGGAGGATTTATTCTCGAAGAGGGTGATCAAGAGCCATTGGCTTTGCAAAAGACCTGCTCCTTTTGGGATGATGTGCCCAAATCTAGCATTTTCCCCCAAGGGGGTGGCAATGGGGGGCAAGTAATACCTACGCATCCATCTATCAATCCATCCATCCATCCATCCAACTATCCATCCACCCATCCACCAATGTATCTATCTATCAAGATGAATTCATTTTCAGTCACAAGAAGGGTTTTATTCAAATTATCATGTTTTGACTGTGTAGAAATTTCTTCCTGGATAGTCCTGCATAGTTGTGTTTTAGTTCTCTGGAGGTTTGGAGTTCGATTCACCCACTATACTATGGTATAGATCAGTGGTGGTGAACCTTCTGTACTCCAGATGTTTTAGACTACAACTCCCATAGTCCTTTGTCATTGGCAACACAGGCTTGGAATTCTGGGAATTGTGGTCCAAAACATCTGGTGTGCTGAAGGTTCTCCACCACTAATATAGATGAAAGCAAAAACAAAAAGTAAAAAGTGACAGAAGCAGGGTGAGAATCCTGAATAGAGTTTTCAGCAAGTATCACAGGGAGACAAAGAAAACTATGAAAATTGACAGTGTTGAGAAATAAGAGAGAACCCTGGGGAAAAACAAGATACAGTATCTCAGAAGAAATAAAAAAGAAATGTAAACGTTGTTTAGGAATGCTGAAAGACCAACAGGGAAATACATTGACCAATATACAGGTGAAACTCAAAAAATTAGAATACAGTGTTACCTTGTATAAAGAAATTCGTTCCAAAGGAAATTAAGTTAAACAAATTTTCCTTTATACAAATTTCCCATAGGAATGCATTGAAAACAGAGTAATCCCATTTTTATGTTGTACGGATTTGCCCCATAGGCAATTCTGTTAAGCAAATTTCCCCTATCTCCAGCATTTTTATGTTGTACAGATTTTATGTTATACATTACAAACCATTTGTTATACAAGGGTCCACTGCATCATGCAATACTTATTTCAGTAAGTCAACTCAAAAGGTGAAACTAATATAGACTCATTACATGCAAAGCAAGATATGTCAGACCTTACTTTGGTATAATTGTGATGATTATGGCCTACATCTTATAAAAACCCTAAATTCACAATCTCAGAAAATTAGATTACATGACTGGAAATAGAACAATATTGGACCTCTGAAAAGTATAAGCATGCATATGTACTCAGTACTTGGTTTGAGCCCTTTTTGCATCAATTACTGCCTCAATGCAGTGTGGCATGGATAGAGATATAAAATTTCTGGAAATGATGAAGTTTGGGGGGGAAACCCTCCCCCTTTTTTGAGTGGAAGGAAAAACGGAATTTTTCAGAAAAATTTTAAAAATCCAACCCCTTTTAAAGCTTGAAAGTCCTTGTTACTTTAGGAACATAACATATGACTATGGACAATTTGACTTGGCATAAAATTATCACAACTACCATATTAAAACATAGTGTATCCGAACAATTATTACAAACACAATACACTTCTAAAATAATATTTCTAAATGTAACAAATGTATTAATATTCTGAACAAAAAAACCTTCTACAAAACAATGTTTAAAAATCCAGAATTAACCATTCACATTTCCTCTCCACAGTACTGGATATTAAATAAAAATAAAAGAAAAACCTCATTCTAACAAAATTGAAGGGGGGAAATGTATAGAAGGAAGAGTGACTAAGTTTCAATGAATGGGCATGAAATTTAATCAGAATCATTTTTGTTGCTCTGTGTTTTCTTCCAGTGCTTTGAAGCCTAGTGAAGAGGACAGAAAAGAACCAAAACACACCCATCCACATACAAAAACAAAAGTGAAACCTGTTTTCTTTTTGTGACAATAGCAGCAAAAGGGATAAATGCATCTTGTTCTTGCATTTGAGAGTTCAGTTTATAATCTAGGACCTGCTTGTCCTTAGTGAACAGAAATCAGAATAATCTGATACTATGCATATTACAAATTATTTGGAAAACATTAGAACACCCTGTCTTAAAATATTTTATTCGTCATGTTAAAATCAAACATTCATAATCATTTTTTATTTTTTCAATTTTTGGGGGGAAAACCCAAAAAGTTTCAGGAAAACAACAAGTTTTTTTCTGAAATTTTCCATTTTTTCCAGCCCTTCACATCTCTAGGTGTGGATGCCATCAGCCTGTTGCACTGCTGGGGTGCTGTGGAAGACCAGGATGCTTCAATAGTGGCCTTCAGCTCCGCTGCATTGTTCGGTCTCATGCTCATCTTTCTCTTGGCAATTCCCCATAGATTCTCAGTCTATTGGGTTCAGGTCAGGCAAGTTTGCTGGCCAGTCAATCACAGTAATCCCATGGTCAAAGAACCAGGTTTTAGTACTTTTGGCAGTATGGGCAGGTGCCAAGTCCTGCTGGAAAATGAAGTCAGCATCCCCATAAAGCTCACCATTTGAGCTTCAGCCTCTGTCCGCTCCTTGTGAAAGTACTCGACACTTTTGAATGACCTTTTCCTGACAATCCTCTCTAGGCTGTAGTCATCCCTGCTGCTTGTGCATTTTTTTCTTCCACACTTTCCCCTTCCACATAACTTTCTATTGATGTGCTTTGATACAGCACTTTGGGAATATCCAACGTCTCTTTTTAATCTGTCCCTTTTGGGGCTTTCCCTCCTTATGGTGGGTGTCAATTATGGTTTTCTGCACAATTGTCAGGTCAGCGGTCGTTCCCATGATTCTGATTTCTACTGAACCAGTCTGAAAGACCATTAAGGCTCAGGAACCTTTTGCAGGTATTATGGATTCATTAGCTGATCAGAGTGGGACACTTTGAGACTAGAATATCGAAACTTTTCACACTATTCTAATTTTCTGAGATTGTGAATTTGGGGTTTTCATAAACTGTATGCCAGAATGATCACAATTATACCAAAGTATGGCTTTACATGTAATGAGTCTATCTGACTTACTGAAAGAAATGAACATTTGCACGATATTCCAATATTTTGAGTTTCACTTGTAAAATAGACAGTGCAAACAATAAACAGTACTGAAGACCTTCCTATACAGAAAAACTACAAGGTTAACAGATTCCTTTAAAGCCAATGATGAAGGAACCACAGTATTGGAAAGTAAAGTACTGTAACAGCTATTGTGGGAAGAAGTAAATTTTCAGAGGTACAGTAGATGGAATATCGATAAAAATATTCCAAGCTATACAGAGGCTGAAATCTGTCAAAATCCTAACAAGAACATTGTGGCAAAGACGGAGGGGTGGGGAACGCCCTGGGCTGGAAATCTGCGATGTACATTTCAATCCCCAAGAAAGAAGACGCAAAAGGACAGCAGTTAACTAGAGCGGCATTGCATTAATTTCCTATGCAAGCAAAGTTGATACTCAAGGTGTGGCAGCAGGCCTTTTACTGCTATAGGGAGTGAGATGCCGCTGACAATTCAGGCTGGGTGCTGAGAAGAAAGAGGCGCTCAGGATCATGTTGTAAATACACGCTGCCTGCTCGAGCACCACCAAAGAATTCCAGGAGATCCCTCTTCAGTAGGATTTCTCGACTTCAGCAAAGCCTTTGGCGGGATGTATCTCTTGAGAAGGCACGGGTTGTTCGGAAAGGGGTGTGCAGAACCACTTGATTTTTCTCATTTACTGAATAAACCATAGAGAGATCTAAGAGGAATTTTTGGGGAGACTTGATCCGCAAAAGGCCACATTTCTTTAAGGTGCCACAACGGTTTTGTCTTCATTCCCCCCCTCCCATTTTGTTTTCATTGTTTGTCCAGATATCCCGGCAGAGAGACTATCAGATCTACCTCAAACCATGACCTTCAGGTATAAAGCCCTTCCCCCCTCCGCTCTCCGACCCACTTTCCCGCCTTTTTCCGGCCCACTCCAGGTTCCAACTCGCTAAGCTCCCAAGATCCCCGGTTGAATGAATGAATGTTTATTTACGGTTATTAACCAAATAACACATAACAAGATCTCCGGGGTGGCTCCCGCACCTCCACACTGCCCAACATCCGCTCAACCAGAAGAACCACCAGGAGCCGCTGAGTAGTACGAGCCGGAACAAAGAGCCCGCCATGGCTGCCGCCCGATCAACGGATCCAAACCGCCCTCAGCAACCGACGACCCCGACCTCGCGCCCCTCCCCGCCTCGCGCTCCCTGCGGCCTTGATGGCTACGGCAGCTCCTCTTCTATTCACCAACTAGAATTCCCCGCCCGCTCATCCTCCCACGTCACTCCAAGGTGAGAACTACATTTCCCAAGACGCCCCGCAGCCAATCGGCAAAAGCCCGCCCGAAAGAAACCGCGCGACTCCCTGGGAAAGGTAGTTTTCTATATAGGGGCATGAAGCGGCGAGCCTTCTCCCTTCTCTCTCTCTCTATGCAGATCTGGAGGCGGGTCTCCCAACTGCGTCAGCCAAGGATGTCGGCGGAGGAGCCAATCGGCGGCGGCCGCTGCAGGATGCGGCAACGGTCTCTTCTGCAGGAGAAGGCGGGGAAGGAATTGCCGGCGGGGTCGGGCGCGCCGCTTCCTTCCTTGCCTTGCCTCTCTCTCGCATGCATCCATCTCTGGAGCCCCAGGGGGACCACCTTCTTCTTCTTCTTCTTCTTCTTCTTCTTCTTCTTCTTCTTCTTCTTCGCCGCCGCCTGCGGGAGCCATGTCTGAGAGCGGCTCCACGTCCTCCCCCGCCATCCCCAACGGCGGCGGCAGCGCCGCCTCCTCCCGGCAAGCCGGCAACAAAGTGACCGTCGTCCTGGGCGCCCAGTGGGGAGACGAAGGCAAAGGCAAAGTGGTGGATCTGCTGGCGCAAGACGCGGACATCGTCTGCAGGTGCCAGGTGAGCCGAGCCCCAGCGGGCCCATGGCGGCGGCGGCGGCGGCGGCGGTGGAGGAGGAGGAGGAGGAGTCACCTTGAACTTCCCGGAGGCGCTTCCCGGGCGGGCGGGTGGAAGGAGAGGGGACGCCTTTTGGGGGGGGCGGCGGCCTTTCCCGCGTGGGTCTCTGGGGTGACTGCCGCGCTCCCCTTCTTCAGCGCCGCTTATGAACCGCCGCCCGAGGCAGGGCTCCTGAAGCGGCCGTTAGCCATGAGGCGGGCGGAGGTTGCCTCTTTCCAACTTCGAAAGATTCCAACTTTCGTTAAAAGTAATAATTAAAACACGGGTTTTTTTGAAGAGATTTTTCCAGGAAATAAAAGTAAATAGGCAGAATCTATGGTGGCCATATAATATAAAACAGAATTGCTCCCCAATAATACGATGTGGGTACCAAAATACCTCCTGAACATGCTAAAGAAATGTAATTTTTTAAATCTAACAATTCCAGCTTCATCAGGGTGGTGCTCCAGAGAATGTTCTTGTTTTCAAGTATGCAGTTAAGAGAAGAAAAAAACCATTTAGGCGAAATTCCATGGCCAACTGCTTGAATCTTTGTACAGTATTCCTCTATACCAATGGTGGCGAACCTTTGGCACTCCAGATGTTTTGGACCACAATTCCCAGAATTCCAAGTTTGCATTGCCAGTGACAAAGGGTTGTGGGAGTTGTGGTCCAAAACATCTGGAGTAAGGAAGGTTCGCCACCACTGCTCTATACAGTCCTGTATAGTAAACAAGCTAGTAAGTATTGCAGAAGCATTCTTACGCATAGTATCCTAGACTGCTCATAAAATAGTAAAAGGGTTTCCATTCAATAAATAAATCCAGTAGTAGTAATCTTGGATCAGAAAAAAGGAGTAGAGGAAGACCACAAACTAGATGAATGGATGGTTTTAAAAGATCAGGACAAGGGTGGATTATAATAGCAGAGAACCTAAATTTGTGGAAGCAAAAAAAAGGAGGGCTGAATCCAATGTTGGACTGCTAAAGAAAAAGAAGGTGACAGTTTTAAAGAACTCTGCTTAGGGCTCAAGTCCATGGCAGAACTGTATAGTTTGTTCTTGGTTGTTGAAATTGAAAACCCACATCACACATCAACATCTGGTTGGGAACACCCAGTACTTTTTTCTTCCACAAATCATGTAATTGTAAATCATTGGCACTATTTGTAAACATCTTTTTTCCAGTGCAGCTTTGAAGGATTATGGCTATAAAAGTTATTTGCAATTGAAGAATTTTAAGGTACTGCTAGCACTAGGAGCGGTTGTGTGCTGAGAAGATCTGTTAAGATTACGCTTGCATGTTTGCAGCCACCATTGAAGGCAAAGGAGAGGTACTCAATTTTGTCAAATGGGTAAAGTATTGTGTTGTTTTAAAACTAGACTTGTAACGCATGTGTTTGACTCCAAATCTAATCCTGGAGAAACTTTTTTCTAAGCACAGAGCTCAGCTTGCTTGTTTTCAAACATCAGTATTCCTGTAACACACGGAATTTAGAAGTAGTGAAGCCTGTTAGAGTAGGCTTATTGTAAACACCAAAGATTCAGAAATAAGAGGTTCAAAAGCAGTTTGCACTATTCTTGTATTTTCTAGTACTATTTGTCTTCTCATGTGCCTAAAATACAACAGCCTCATTTAGTCATTTTTTTGGTTCTACAGAGACTTCTAGACTACATTTTGAATGACTTGACATTTTCCCACCAGTTTTCCTCAATGGCTACCTGTTATATACTGTTGTAAGATGACCTAAAACACAAAGGCAGAAGATCAGCAGCTGCCTTGTGATTTGAATGTCTGCTAAGCACTCTAAAATTAAGAGGATTGATTCCCCCCTCTCCCAATTAGAAGTATTATTCAACTCCATATTCTACACTTTTCATATAATTCCTCATCCTTTTATTTATATACCTCTGGCATGATACAGATATACTCTGTCAAACACTAAAAGCTAGAAAAGTGAACATTGAGAAGTGTAACTTCTGCAACTCCACTTTTTCAGAGGAGAGAATGATATGCCATAGGTTTGGTATTCTAGAGTTTTATAGGAGTAAAATAGAATCTAAACCTTCTTAATCCTTTAACTAACCACATTCTCCCAGAATGAGCCATTAATTTCAACTGTCTTCAAATCCTTGTTGCCAGTGTGCAGTTAGACATTTGTGGGTGATTAGTTTTTCAGCTGCACAATTCAATAAGATATCATTATCTTTCTTTTTAAAAGATAATTGTTTTGTAATTCTAACACATTGTGTAATAAAGCTGTTGCCTGTGGTAGCTGATAATGGTATAGTTGAACCTTTGCTTGCCTCAGCATAAACTAAGGACTTCCATCAATGTTTTTGTTACATGCTAGCCATTTGCTTCTGATTTGTGACAATATTATGAGTAAGTGACTTCGAAAAAGTCCTGTCATTAACAGGTATGATTCAATCTTGTAAACTCACGGCCAGGACTT
>JAHTLZ010003258.1:0-15486 GCA_023846285.1 Phrynocephalus versicolor | reverse complement strand
TTGGGGGGGGGGGGGTTCCCCGCCCCCCTCTCCTTGGCTATTGCTACTGCTGCGCTGCTGGTACCAGGCGGGGGGGCATCATCTCGTCTGCCTTTGCCATGCGGTGTGCGGGCGGGGGGATCCAAAATGGCGACCACAATATTTTTTTTTAAATCGTTGCCCAAAACCCCACCAAAGCACAACAGAAACATGTGAAAATTAGCTATTTTAAATGCTTGAATTTTTACAGTAGCAGCAGTGGGTTTTTCTTGCAAAAAAAGTCTCCGTTGATTTTATTTTATTTTATTTTATTTTATTTTATTTTTTTACACCTGCGCATTCGCAATGATGGGCTCGCCCATGGGAGTGGACCATGCAAAGTTTTGGAGCCATTTCACCAATCGCATGGCCAGGTTTTGCTGACTGTACCAGGCCGGGAGGGCACATCCATTTGCCATGCAGTGCGGGGGGGATCCAAAATGGCGACCGCAATATTTTTTTTGAAATCGTTGCCCAAAACCCCACCAAAGCACCACAGAAACATGCGAAAATTAGCTATTTTAAATGCTTGAATTTTTACAGTAGCAGCAGTGGGTTTTTCTTGCAAAAAAAGTCTCCGTTGATTTTATTTTATTTTATTTTACTTTTTTACACCTGCACATTCGCAATGATGGGCTCGCCCATGGGAGTGGACCATGCAAATTTTCCACCAATCATATGGCCACTTGGCCAGGTTGACCACAGTGACTTCTGGGATGTGCCAATCGGGCATAAACAGCCCACTAATCGTAGCCCAAACCCGAACCCTAAGCCTAAGCCTAACCCATACGCCAGTACACTGTCCTTCTAAGTGGGTCAAAGAGGCAGAGGTGCACCCCAATACTCACCCTAACCTCACCCGTAACTAGCCTAACCCTAGCCCTTGCGCTAACCCATCTTAACCCTAAGCCAGATCTACTTGCATTGCACTACATGCAAGTACGTGAGACGCAGTGGGTGCAAAGAGTCTGCCAGTCTGTCACTTGTGGCTCTGGCTGACTCCTGCAGCTGCCTCCAGGAGCCCGCTACCCCCCCAAACCAGTACTAACGACAACGAAAAAATGAAAAAATGAACCGACTAATTTTTGTGAATTTTCGCGAAAAACGGAAACGAGCCGAAACGGGCTGCCTCCGACACACGACAACTCGAAAACGTCATTTTCCCTAGTCGTGCCCATCTCTAGTCTTAAGGGATGTCAGTCCATTTTCTTACTAACCCAATTTTATTTGTCTCCTCCTAAAAGGAACAGGTGAAAGCAATAACTGGGACCATATGAGAGGAGTGTATGTTTTTTTAAAGTAATATGATAGATAGATAGATAGATAGATAGATAGATAGATAGATAGATAGATAGAGTTGTGAACTTAAGAAGTTTGTTTATGGAATTTTAGTGAGCTGTTCCTTCATGTATAGATGCAAATAAATGACACCAAATAGGAAAGACTACTAGAAATGCTGGGACAATAACACAATCAACAGCTATTGTGAAGGACCCATCTTTAGTTCTCCATAAATATAACACAGCATAATTTGTCAAAAAGAGTGATTCTTTCACTTTTTATATTTCAGTCCAGAAGAATTCATCTGCATTATGGATGAGCCAAGAGCAGAACCTATTAGGGCAGTGTTGGTGAGCATTCAACACTCCAGATGTTCTGAACTGCAACTCCCAGAATTCTGAGCTAGATTGACAATGACAAAGGATTGTGGGAGTTGTGGTCCAAAACATTTGGTGTGCTGAAGGTTCACCACCACCTAGAGCAGTGGTTCCCAACCTGGAGGTCAGGACCCCTTTGGAGGTTGAAGAAGCATTTCACAGGGGTCACCATAAGCCAGTGAAGAAAACAGCACAAATGGATTGGGTCTGGAGGGGCCGAGGAAGGGGAGAAGAGTGATAGTTTGATAGGTTGGAGGGGATGTCAATCAATGGCACTGGAGGCTGCAATTGGCTGATGGTACCTGTGAGAGAAGATGTCTATGGCAACTGCGGCAGTGGCCTGCTAAAAGGGGGCTTGCGGCCTCTTCCAAGCAGGGCATGGGGGTCGCCACAACATGAGGAACAGTATTAAAGGGTCATGTCATTAGGAAGGTTGAGAGCCACTGAATTAGAACAACACACATCAGAACATTTTGCCAATCATCCAAGAAGCTTCTTCAGTCTTCTGCACGTGTGCTGCCGGCACAGTGAAGCTACTTGAATGAGTAGCAAAAAGTTTCGATCCCACAAAAAAAGACATCCAGTTGTCATGACTCAACTTCCAGATGGCCTCACGTGAATGACGGAGGATCTCCACAAACATTTTTTGAAATGAAATCTTATTTGCATTCTTGGAACATAATTATACTTTTTGCATTCTAATAAAAGTTTGAAAGCAGAGTCAGATGTTGGGAGTTTGGATCCCGACTATTCCTCCTTGGCATGGGCTGGACTCCATGATGCATAGCAGGGGTCCTCAAACTTTTTAAACAGGGGGCCAGTTCATTGTCCCTCAGACACTGTTGAGGGATGGACCCTGCAGCTCCCTGGTGTGGCTCTGAGGGGGGAGAGGGAAGGCCCAACACACTTTACCCCACCACACAGCCCACTCCTGCAGCTCCACTTCTCCCATGGCTCCAAGGTGGTAGGGGAGGGCCCATCCTGCACAAATCCCCCAGATGATGCTACGGGAAATGGTGGGCTTTGCCCTTGCATTGGTGGCTGAGGCAACAGCTGCTGCTGCTGCTGCACAGCCAGTTTATGGCTCAAGGGGGGGAGTGGGGGTTTCTGAAATGGCAAGTGGGTCAGATTCAGGACCTTAGCGGGCCTCATCCAGCCCCCAGGCTGTAGTTTGAGGCCCCCTGATCCATAGGATCCTTTTCAGATCTGCACTTATAAGATGATGTTGATGATGATGATTTCAGTTAGCTGTTTGTCCTGCCTTTGATATTTAGAAAAAAATAAATAAAGAAAAACAGGTTTGATACATCCCCCCCCACCAAGAAGTTGAAGGAAAAAATGTTCCACAGAGAATAAATAAATGATGACAACAGATATTTGTCACTTTCACTACCTCTTCATTCAGAACGAGGCATATTGGAAGGGAATGTATGTATCTCAACAGGTGGATAATGCTCCACTTTTATGCGTGCTGTAATTCCCGCTGGAATGGGCTTTTGAACATTTGAGCTGAATTTATCATTCCACTGACAGATGGGGAAAAGATTGCCGCTGCCTAAAGGAAAGTAGAAGTAAGTTCTAGGGGCATTGTGCATTTCTATTTACTTTTTGCATTTTGTCTGTTGTTCCCAGTCGTCGAGCAGATGAAGAAGTGGAGATCGCTGATCTCAACCCACCTCCTAGCTGCTCTGTATAAATCTATTACAATTTGTACGAGGGGCTCAGTGAAACAGGGAAATACATAGGAGGGTCGAAAGCAAGGGTAGACTATGGGTGATACCTTCATAAGCTGCTAGGAAAAAAAGGTTGTGGAGCTTTCAAGGGTAAGCCCCCCCTTTTTTTTCAAAACAGGTTTAAAGTCCTGTTTTTAAAGACCATTTATGACTATTTGGATGAATGTTGCAAATCTGTTTTTACAAGGAAATACAACAGCCTTAAGAAGGTTAGCAGTTGAGTTTGATAAATTGAGAGACAATAGTGAACAAATTCAAGAATTGTTGGCCCTCTGGATGGCGAGGGAGGAAAAGGAGAGGTTAAGGAAGACTTGGACATTGCAGAGAAATTGAATGAGTTCTTTGCGTCTGTCTTCACGACAGAGGACCTTGAGCGGATTCCGCTGCCTGAGCCGCCCCTCTTGACTAAAGAATTAAATCAAATACAGGTTAAAAGAGAGGAGGTTTTAGGACTAATTGATAAATTGAGGATTAACAAGTCACCGGGCCCAGATGGCATCCACCCAAGGGTTATTAGGGAACTGAGAAATGAAATTGCAGATCTCTTAACGGTTATATGCAACTTGTCTCTTAAAACGGCCACAGTGCCGGGGGACTGGAGGATAGCAGATGTCACACCAATTTTTAAAAAAGGAAGGAGGGGGGACCCGGGAAACTACAGGCCGGTTAGCCTTACATCTGTCCCAGGGAAGATGGTGGAAAGCCTCATCCAAGAGAAAATCTTAAAACACATAAAAGAACAAACCTTGCTGAGAGAAAATCAGCATGGCTTCTGTAAGGGTAAATCTTGTCTGACAAACCTCTTAGAATTTTTTGAAAAGGTCAACAGGCACGTGGATTTGGGTGAACCGGTTGATATAGTCTATCTGGATTTTCAAAAGGCTTTTGACACAGTCCCTCACCAAAGGCTGCTGAGAAAATTGCACAGTCAGGGGATAAGAGGGCAGGTCCTCTTATGGATTGAGAACTGGTTGAGATCCCAGAAACAAAGAGTAGGTGTCAATGGGAAATTTTCACAATGGAGAGAAGTGAAAAGCGGTGTGCCCCAGGGCTCGGTCCTGGGACCGGTGCTTTTCAATCTGTTCATAAATGACTTGGAGACAGGGATAAACAGTGAGGTGGCCAAGTTTGCAGATGACACAAAACTTTTCCGTGTGGTAAAAACCAGAGAAGATTGTGAAGAGCTCCAGAAGGATCTCTCTAAACTGGGGGAGTGGGCTGAGAAATGGCAAATGCGTTTTAATGTAACCAAATGTAAAGTAATGCATATTGGGGCAAAAAATCCAAACTTCATCTATCAACTCATGGGCTCTGAGTTATTCGTGACGGGTCAGGAAAGAGATCTTGGTGTGTTGGTGGACAGCTCCATGAAGGTGTCTCCCCAATGTGCGGCAGCGGTGAAGAAGGCCAATTCCATGCTAGGGATTATCAAAAAGGGGATTGAAAATAAAACAGCCAACATTATAATGCCATTATACAAAACAATAGTAAGGCCCCACCTGGAGTATTGTGTACAATTCTGGTCACCGCATCTCAAGAAAGACATAGTGGAACTGGAAAAGGTGCAGAAGAGGGCGACTAAAATGATTACTGGGCTGGGGCACCTCCCTTATGAAGAAAGGCTAAAACATTTGGGCCTCTTTAGTCTGGAAAAAAGGCGCTTGAGGGGGGATATGATTGAGACATACAAAATAATGCAGGGTATGAGTAAAGTGGATAGAGGGAAGCTCTTCTCCCTCTCCCAACATACCAGAACTAGGGGACATACACTCAAATTGAGGGCAGGGAGAGTAAAAACTGACAAAAGAAAATATTTTTTCACCCAGCGCATTGTAAGTCTATGGAATTCCCTGCCACACAATGTGGTGATGGCATCTGACCTGGATGCCTTCAAAAGGGGATTGGACAGATTCCTGGAGGAAAAGTCCATCACAGGTTACAAACCATGATGGAGATGTGTAGTCTCCAGGCTTTAAACCAGGGTACTTCAAGGGCCAGATACAGGAGAGTGGTATCAGGAGACAGATATCTAGTCTCATGCGCTCCCAAACACATCTGGTGGGGCCGCTGTGAGATACAGGAAGCTGGACTAGATGGGCCTTTGGCCTGATCCAGCATGGCTCTTCTTATGTTCTTATGTTCTTATGTAAGAATTGAAGAAAATCCTAATTCCTGATTCACAGGGGTGAAATCTGCTCTAATCTTTAGTTTGAATTCTGAAGGAGCTATCCAAGCTCCTGAAGTTAACAAGAGAATAGGGTTCAGGACTAGAGATGGGCACGACTTAGCGAAATTTTCGTTTCCGTTTTTGTTTTTTGTTTTCGTTACATAACGAAACGAAAAACGAAAAACGGTTCAAAAATGGAACGGAAACGGAAACGAAACGACTAATTTTGAGCCGTTTTTCGTTTTTCGTTACTGGAAAAGCACTTAATGGAGCTAAATGGGAAGAAACGAAAAAATGTCATTTTCGTTTTCGTTTTTGGTTTTCATTACGTAACGAAACAAAAACGAAAAATTTTGAAAATTAGCTCACGAAAATGGAAACAAAACGAAACGGACCCCTAGATGAAAACAAAAACAAAAACGAAAATTTTTTCTGAGTCGTGCCCATCTCTATTCAGGACCTGGAATAATGTCTGTAAAGTACACACTAAAACCAAGTGCTTCTTTACTGGTCCGATGAAACATCCACTAGGAACTGTTCTAGTCTCTTCAACGCCATCCTTCAGATTGAACTAGACCAGCAGTTTCCACCTTGGGTCCCCATATGTTCTCGGGCTAAAAGTCCCAGCAGCCTTCACCATTAGCTGTGCTGGCCAAGATTTCTGGGAGTTGTAGTCCAAGAATATATGGGGACTTAATGGTTGGAAATAATGCTTACTTTCAAGCTGCAGGAGAGGGCTTGCACTAATGTGGAGCAATGAGATTAGAAAGATGCCCCCTGTAGACCTCAAAAGAAATGCATAATGCCCCTAGAACTTACTTCTACTTTCCTTTAGGCAGCGGCAATCTTTTCCCCGTCTTTGTTCATGATCAGGTTAGGATGAGACCCAAACAGGCAATGGGGTGATTCAGCACTCAAACCCAGGTGGAGGAGGAACGTGGTGAGTCTTCAAGGTCTTACCTGATATTCAAAGACCCATATTCATGGCTTGTTCTCCTGGAGATCACTGGTTCTCACTAAAGGTTGCCATCTCTGAATAGATTTATATATTGCACTTCTGGTCTATCATGAGATTTTGAAGTGGCTTTTTCGGTTCTCAACATACATTCCTAAAAGTCAGCCTTTTGGTGGTCTACAAAATACTGGTTCATCTGAGGGACAAAACCACAGAGCACTTATCTCCTGAGAGGAGATTAAGGTGAGAGTTGTGATATGCCATGGGCCAGTTGCCAGAAGCATGCAGAAGGACAAGGTATTTGAGTCAGAGTTAATTTGTCAAGAATTTCTCTCCATCTTATTTGCATTTTTATTTTCCGTAGTAACAATTCCCATGGCAACAGCAGCAAAAAATCTGTCAATTATCCTGAAAGGGTGAGGGAGACATTAGTTCTTGGTTTAGCATTTTGTGGGAAAGGGAAAAAAAGCAGAAGTAAAAACAACACAAGAAACAAGAACAGGTGGGAGTTCCTCTCATGAAAAACATGTTTAATTTTACTTAACGAGGTAGATTTTTTGTTGTCGGGGTGTGCCTGCCATCATGATGAACAAGTCCTATACTTTGGTTAGGAAATCTCCTGGTGCTCTACATGTTTCTTTGGCCCCGGTCCCACGTCCCTTTAAAAGCAGTTTAAATTACCAGATAACCTGTGTCTAAAAATGCCATCCCCGCGGCCAGCGGGGTTTTTGAAAAAAAAGAAAAAAGAAAACCCGGTAATGATCTCTTAAGCGAGGTTTCTGTGACTCACCCAAGAGGTATGGAAATTTTTGCCTTGCTTTGGAAATTCTGCTTTTAAGGAGGCAGACGCTGTGAGACCACACAGATGAGCCGGGTTTCTTTTTCTTTCTTTTTTTCATAGCACCGACCGGCTGTTCCTGAGGCCAATGGGCTATGTTTTTTTTTATTGCTTTTCACCTTCAGAGAAACAGGAAGCTCTATCTGGTCCTACAAGTTTTAATTTCCCCCAGCCAAGTGGTCCTTTTTTTTTCAAATGCTAGTGCCACCTGCTGGCCAAGGGGGCTGAACTGCACTTTAAAATTAAGAAAAAACAGCTTTTGACGTGGGAACTCTTGTCCCACATTTAAATCATGTGATGGGATGAAGAGGAAAAGTCGGACCTTCAGAAGATCAGGATAAAAACCCAGGTGTGACCACGGCCTTTGAGAAAAACTATGATTTGTAGGAACAAGGTCTGTGTCAACATAGGTGACACATGGGAACAACCAAGGTTCTCAGCAGTATAGGCAAACTTAAATGTCACAAGGAGGAGGTCTGGGAGATGTATAGGTTTAAGCTTAAGACCTAGATTTGGAAAATGGATTTTGTGGGATCACCACTCCCCAGAGTATCCAACTTAGCAGGACTTATTTCCTCATCCAAGGATTTCAACAGCAATATCAATATCTGGAAAAAAAAATTAGGTCTGGCTAATTTACTACAGAAATTCATCTCACCCTCCAATTAGGGATAACTCTGATTTTCACTTGGGGAAAAATATAAATTTCTACCTATCAGCAAGTGGGGGACTAAATATTTCACAATATCAGATTTAGGAGAAAATGAAACTGACATATTTATTAATGCAGGCCCCAAAGAATTTCAGTACTTAATTTTTAGAAGTCTGGAGCTGACCCTGTAAAAGTAAGGTTCAAGTTTTGAGTTTATCTTCAATTCTTCATTCTCCCCTCTGCCTCATAGCTATCCTAAAACCATCATCTCTGCAAACTCTGTATCCTAAAAGCATCTTTTCTCTAAACTGTGTCCTGAAAGCATCATCTCTGTGTTTCTGCAAAGCACCCCCCACCTCTGCAGACATGGGTTTCTAAACTGAACAGCAACAGGATGTTTCCAAACCACAAAAAGTGTATAGCAAATGTCAAACCGCATGCTAAGACATCTCAGATCTTAAAATATCTTGTTTGCACGTTTGTATCCAGCTTTTGAAACTCACTGTTAAGATACAGAGAACAATACATTATGGAATTAATGACGTTTAATCTTGCTAATGTAGATGGGAAAGTACCACTGATCTTTAAGTTTGGTTGCGTTAGGGAAAATGAACATATATGTAATGAAGTCACATGCTTTCCACTGCGGCAAAATGTAACCAATCCTGAGTTTGTTTTTTTCTGTTTCTGTATGCTAAAGAATATTTAAGACTGGGCATTCCATACAGGAAGTTGTCCCTGCATTCAGGCACCCCTTGTGCACAAGGTATTCGGAAAGGATCCTCTGGAAATAAAACTACATTCCCAGGAGTCCGGTTTGTCTCTTGTCCATTTTATAGTGATCCTCATTGAGGATCAGCCACATTCAAATGTGTGGTGACAACCCTTGGGTTATTTTCCATGCTACCATGGAATTAGAGTTGCCATCTATATTTTATAGCACACCACATTAACGATCATATGACAAAAAACTTCCATTTTTCAGAACACATGAAAAACTTCCAGAACAGGTCCAAACAGCCCGAAAAACTCACAACAGCTATCATATCCTGACTATGAAAGCCTTCGAGAATACAACCACATGATTATTTATTTATTCATCAAAAGCATTTAATTTTTTGCTTTTCTGTTAACAGGCTGTCACGATGCAGAAAAAAAGAAGGATAAAATGAAATTATTATTTAGGAACAGATTTTAAAGTATGATGGCCGTCTCCTTGCTCAGAAAGCTCTAGGCTTTGAATCTGTTCAGTTCAAAAGGTTGTGGTGGAGATAATACGGCTCTTTATTTTGAAAAGAGGTACCAAAATTAGCAAAAAAAAAAATATTGTATGTGGAACACAAGGAACTTTAGCATTACAAATTTGAAATGGGAAAGACAGTAAAATTAATAGATCTAACCATTCTGGCCCCTTTAAAATATTAGATAGCTAAGATTAGTCTTGAGAAAATACTATCTCTGAGGGGAGATATGATAACCCTCTTTTTATAATTGAAAGGAATTCTTTCTGGAAGCAGGCAAAGACCTTCCTCTTCAGGCAAGCTTTCCCTGAATGAGGGACTACTTACCATGTGACTTTTATATGGATTATCATTAGAAATGGGCACAAAATGTTGTGGCCATCACCGCTTCCTTCGGTGGCTAAAAAAAAGTTTAAAAACCCAGTGTCTTTCCCTCCAATGCGCCTGACGGGGGGGGGAAGGTACGGGTTTTTTAAAATGCCTTTGAGCCGCCAAGGTAGCCTCAGTGGCTCAAAGACGTTTTAAACAACCTGCACCTCTCCCCTCAATACATCCGAATGGGGTGGAAGTTGCGGGTTGTTTAAAGTGGTTTCCCATACGAATGCATTGCTTTTCAATGCATTCCTATGGGAAACCTTGCCATTAACGAAAAACGAAACGGAATGAATGGAAAATTTCCATTTTGTTTTGTTTCATTTTTCTTTAAAAAATCAGTTTGTTTTTCATTTTGTTCTGAAATGAAACAAAAAAGGAAAAGAACAAAAATTGTTTCGTGCCCACCTCTGATTATCATACATAATTGCATTGACTGATATCATAAGAACACAAGTGATTTCCATGCTAGTGTCCATCCTTCATAATGATTTCTTTTCTTTTTGCGTGCACTTTTTAGCTTTAATATTACATTTTAATGTTCTATGATGCCCCTCGTAATTTCCTGTTCTTAATTTGAATATGTCTTAAATGTTGTGGGCTGTATATTGTCCCTCATTGTTGTAAGACACCTTGGGTCCTTTTCCAAGGAGAAAGGTGAGGTAAAAATATTCAAAATAAAATGTGTGTGTGTGTGTGTGTGTGTTGTGTCATTATTGTCGTGACTGACTCTTTGTGACTTCATGTCCATGGAGTTTTCTTGGCAGGAATACTGGAGTGGTTTACCAGTTCCTACTCCAGGGACCTACAGCACTTGATATTCCCCGTGGCGCAGTGGTTAAATGCTTTTACTGCAGGTAAAACTCTGTTCACGACCTGGGGTTAAATCCCAGAGAGCTGGCTTATGGTTGACTCAGCCTTTTATCCTTCCAAGGTCGGTAAAATGAGTACCCAGCTTGCTGGGGGGAGGGGGCAATGTCATGCCAGCATACTGCAATTTTTTAAAAAAAGCTGGGGGGAGGGCAATGTGTACCCTGCATATGGTAATTAGAAACTGTAAACCACCCAGAGACTACTTGAAATGGTATGGGGCACTATATAAGCAGAACAGTTTTTCCCTCGTGATCTCCCAACCCGGCTTATGTTTCAAAATCAGATGAGATTATATCAAATAAAATAAATATAGTATGGGCAGAAGCTGTTTTCAATCATCCCAGAGGCCAAGTTACAGGACATCAGAGTTTGGTTGAATATCAGGAATCCTTGTTAGAGCAGTATGACAACGAAAACCAATTACCTTGGGAGGTGGCAAGCTCTGGAGGCTTTGAAGAGAAAATTGAACAACCATCTGTCAGCTCTGCTTTGATTTAGATTCCTACCTTGAGCAGGGGTCCAAGATTGATGGACTTTCTGGCTCCTTCCAATTCAATTTTTCCTACAATTTTTGACTCTATGATTCTATGGAAATATCTATATGATTTGTAGTTCCAGATGAAAGAGCCCCAGGACACATTCCACCTGCCCCAGGAGAAGCACACCAATGTGAATAATATAAAATGCTTAATTAAACAAATTATGGGTGTGTGCCATTCCACCGTAGTGGTTGGGCATTCCTTGGCTTATAATGCAGCAGAAGGAAAACATTAACATTTATGGGGACAGTTCTTCTGATTATAATTGTCTTTCCATCTCACAAATCTGTTTTCATGGGAAGCTATCAAATATTTAACAGCAGACCTTTATACAAAAAGCAATTTTATTAAACACCATGTAAGAAGTGCAGCTGTTTTGATTACTGCCATCCCATCCTAGAGGATTAGTTTTGGGGGCAGGTGAAATTATTGTGCTCTATGAAGAAAGATGAATTATTTTTAGGAAACAGCTGCATCACATATTGAGAGATAAAACAAGTTAACATCCCTATTATTAAATTCACCAATCTGTATCTTGTATATTTAAGCTAATATCTCAAGATGTAATGTGCTAAGCCAGGTATGCCCAAAGTCAGGCCCGGGGGCCAAATGTGGCCCATTTACAAATTTTGAGTGGCCCGCGGCCTCTTCTCTCCACTGGCTCAGCCTGTCATGCAACCTCGCCAGCTGGCCCTTCCCCATACTGGATGGAGGCATCAGCTTGCAGTTTTTATATTTTGCATGCTCTTCCTGCCTCTGTCCACCACCACCCAGCCACCTTCCCAGCCTACCCGCCCCAGATCCATTGCTACAGCATCCTCCCTTCCTCCTTGCATGTTACAGAGACTTGTCCAAAGTCCAGCCCGGGGGCCAAATGTGGCTGAATGGTCAGCCCCCACACATTTTCACCTCACCAAATCTGGCCCTCCTTGCAAAAAGTTTGGACACCCCTGTGCTAAGCACATCTATCATCCAGGTTATGTTCACATTCCCCCAATGCTTTAACAATCTACATGAGTTCTAATTTGTTGCAAGTCCCAATTCAAAATACACAAGACAGAGTTACTTTCATCTACTATGGTGTCCAGAATATAGAAGCAGATTAGTACTACAAAAGCTATCCATCCATTCAAAAATATTTTACCCCACTATTCTCCATAAAAAGAACCAAAGGCACTTGACATCATTAAAAGGCAACATGTAAAAACTAAAAACAGTAAATCTACAGATATTTGAAAAGAATCAAACAAACACCACACAAGAATTCTAAGCAAAATAAACACTAATGATCCAAAAGTAACAAGGCACAAAAATCCTTTTCAGACAGCCAGTCAATCAGGGAATGCTAGATCATGCTCAAATTTTAACAGCTACCTTTTGATGTCATAGCCACCACCCTACTAGTGTTCACATACATTTTATCTAAGTTGTTACAACTAGTTGTGCCTAATGAGAGCTCCTCAGATGTTCAAGGGCAGTGGCGGTGAACTTTTGTCACTCCAGATGTTTTGGACCACAATTCCCAGAGTTCAAAGCCTGTGACAGTTACTGCACATCCAATCTCATCCCGGGAGGAAGTTCGTTGCATGTTGATGTCAGTTGCGGTCCCGTGGTCTTCAGGTTCTGTCCCTGTTCCCGTGTACGCACGGGCGTGATGGATGATACCGGCATGACTGTTACTGCACGTCCTCGTTCCGTGATGAGATGTGAAATTCCATGCCTTTGTTCTCCTTTTTTTTTTCAGCCCATTTTTCAATGTTTTGATTCTCCGAAGCCTTGCCTTCACTGCATTACAGAGCTAAGTTTGAGGCATTTGTCTTTTAATCTCTCTGCACTGCATTGCTGACTCCATAGGGAATGTACTGGTGAATGGCACTTCACACTCCTGCCACTAGATGGAGAATGACACATTGCATGACGAGCCTTACCTCATGGCCACTCGTCTCGGAACGAGAAGCGTGATGAGCAGATTCCCGAGGCCAGGGAGGGGAATCTCTCATCCTGCTTAAATCGCAGTTCAGGGGGCATGGTCGGGACAAACTTCCCTTGTCCCGCAATGGACGTGCGGTTAGATTACTTCTTACCAGTCCCAAGTGGGACCGCGAACAGCAATGAGATGGATGTGAAGTATCAGCCTGTATTGTCAATGACAAAGGACTGTGGGAGTTGTGGTCTAAAGCATCTGGAGTGTTGAAGGTTCACCACCTCTGTTCTAGGGCTAAAACCCCCAGAAACCTTCAGCACTAGCAGTGCAGGCCAGGACTTCTGGGAGTTGCAGTCCAAGGACATCTGGGAACACACAGTTGGGAACCACTGCTCTAAGATGAGTTGCTCAAGTTTCTAATTGACATATAGCTGAAAGTGCAACTATTTGTTTACTAATTTTTCAGGCTCCAGAAGACCTGCTAAAGTGATTCCTTCTGTGGTTCAGCAAAAACTAGTAGCTCTTCATTGCTTTCTATGCACAAACCACCACTCCCATGTCACTTACTGTGTTCCACCATTCAATGCAGACTAGAAAACGTTAAAGGTCAGATGCTTGTTGATCCTTGCCTGTCCTTCTGAATGCATCTCCTGCGGTGCTAGTCATAATGCTAAAATATCTCCTTGATCTTTTGACTTCACATAACCTTGGCTTTGCCCTGGAGCCTTTGGAATCATGTTTTGGAAACAAACTCCCAGCTGATTAGAACAAAGGTGGAGGCCCCAAACTGGGCAAGACCTTTCATGTGAAAGGCCATGCCTTTAATTTCCATGAAACGAGAAGCAATCTATGGAACAGTAGGGGAAGTTGTGTTCAAAGGGGCAGGCAACGTTGTTTGTAGACTAGAAAACATTGCTGTTTCCTTCAGCATCTGAACATGAGGAGATTCCTGACTTCGATTCAGGCCAGAGCTTGTACATAATTACCTTCCACATAATAACTTCTGAAATCTGAGAGTGGTCATTTTGAAAATGTTCTTACTCAAGTTCCAGAATTTGTTTCTGAAGTGCCCACATACTTGACCACTTTTAGGGACTGTGCCATGGGCAGCAGTAGCTCCAGTAGAGTTGTTAGGTCTTGGAACACTAGCTGAAATCTTCTTGCCTAGGTCTCTAGGAAAGGAGAGAAACAATTACTGCAAGCAGTGAGGGAGGTGAAAGTTAAATTTTCTTGTCTGCACTGGCCTGGGACAACCATCTCCTCCCTTCTTGCAACTGAAACCCATGTATTTGCATCTCCTGCACAGCTTTTGGGGTCTGAAGAAAAGAAAACCAAGATGATATATGATAGAACCCTTCAAATTCTTGAAAGGTAGTCATAAAGAAGAAGGGCAGATGTTCTTGCACTCCCTAGAGTGTAGGACATGCAATAATGGGCTCAAACTAAAGGAAACCAGATATTGGTTGAGTATCAATAAAAACATCTTAACTGTTAGAAGAGTATGACAGTGGAACCAATGGTCTTAGAAGGTGGTGAATGGCTCCAACTCTGAAAGCATTCAAGAGAAAATGGGCCACTTGTCAGATCTGCTTTAGACTCCTGTATTGAACAAGGTGGTGGAATCAGTGGCCTTATAGATCTCTCCTAATTTAATTATCCTATGATTCTATAATTTTATTACAAAAATCAGAATGTAGGTATTCTCATTGTTGATCCATGCAGCTACACTGGTATCCATATTGTGCAGACTCCTTCCTCCCTTACGCCCCTCACCCCCTATGTCTCTGCCATGCAACCCAAACCTGTGATGTCACAAAAGACAATCCCTGTGACTTTACAAGGACCCCTTCACATCTGCTTTAGTCCTGAATTTTAGGCATCTAGGTGGCACAGTTCGTGGCAAACTGAGATCTGCATGTCATCTCCAAATCATGGTGGTTTCTTTTAATGGAGAACCATGCAAGGATGACCTGGGCGTCCCACCTCAGAAAAAAATGGAAGAAAAACCCAGGACTTCTTTCTGCTGCAAATAATAATAAAAACCCTTCCAGAAAGCCTCCCTAGGGTGTAGGTTGGCTGTTGCAAATTCTGCTGCTGCCCTGGTACTGGTAAATTGCTTTGGAAGTGCTGGACAGAATGTCAATAAACAAACACAATCCATCCATCTATCAGATTTGAATAGCAGCCATCACTCCTGTTACCATCTCATGGGAGATGGAAATGAGGCAACCCCCTATAAGTCGACATGGCTTCTCTAAGAAAAAAATGATGTGCAAGCTCCTCCCCATTGCCTCTTCTGGGTGGCCTTGGGAGTCACTTAAGCCTAATTGTGACAGGCACATGCTTCTGCAAGCTGTTGATGCTCCCATGAAGGCATGTGCACAAAGCGCCAATTTGGGGATTTGCCCTGGCTTGTTTACCACTGCAAACAGGCATTGGGTGGTTTGACACACTGTCCCTCCTGGCAGGTTCCCACTCAAAAGCAGAGACATAGCTGTCATTGGCAAAATAATGGA
>JAHTLZ010003257.1:0-13501 GCA_023846285.1 Phrynocephalus versicolor | reverse complement strand
GATCCTTCTTCCCAGAAATTCCCAGCTGGATGTCCTCACGCAGAGAGCTCGCCAGCCTGGATCCAGTGGATCCCACTCTCTGCAAGGGAAATACGGGGTCACCAGGCAGCTGAAAGGAGAAACCATATTTAAATGGTCACTGTTGAACTTGAAAACCAAAATTTATTTGCTGAATTTCAAAAGAAGGATTCTCGGGAGAAACCAAAGCGCTGGTCTTGCACAAAGCAGCATCCTGGTGCCATTACAGCTTAACACTGACACCGATCTCCCACCGGCATTCCCATTCCCCAGGAGTTTCATCTACACAAGGTGGTCCTGCCTTGAAAGACCAGCTCTGCAGGAGAAGATTGTTCTTTATAGAGCAAGGCTGCTCTGTCCACAAGGAACTGTTTCCCTCCCGACCCCAACAGAGGCCGAAAAATATTCCTAGGCCAGTGGTGGGGGAACCTTCAGCACGCCAGATGTTTTAAACCACAGCTCCCACAGTCCTTTGTGATTGGCAATGCAGGTTTGGAATCCTGGGAGTTGTGGTCCAAAACATCTGCAATGCCAAAGGTTCCCCACCACTGGCCTAGGCTCTGGTTAAAAAAATGAGGAAACATTTTCTGCACACCTCTCGCAGTCTAAGATGTTAAATGTAATTTAAAAAGCAGAACACCGTTAAACATTAACCTAGAAGAAGCTAGGCTAAACCCACAGAGAAAACCAATACACTTTTCTGGATGGTTACTGGACCTTAATGGAGAGGTCCCACATCATCATCATCATCATCATCATCATCATTTAAAAGACTGCTGCTCCCATTTCTCCTCCTCCTCCTCCTCCTTCCCTGTCCTTGGATCCAAATGGCCAAACCGACTCTGGCCCTCTTGGTCTCCTTTTCCTCCCCTCCCCTCCCTGAGAGCTCCGTCGCCCTCTTTCTTCTTCTCCGTCTCTCTCTCTCTCTCTAATTAAAACCGGGCTCTTTCCCTCACTTTAAAACTTCCAAGGGGGAGAAATCGAGCCTCCTCCTCCAACAAAAAGGACCCCCAACCGCCCCCGCACCCCCCACCCGCAGGGCCCCCCGCCCCCGCAGATACATAAGGACGTGAGAACATAAGAAGAGCCCTGCTGGATCAGGCCAAAGGCCCATCTAGTACAGCTTCCTGGATCTTACAGTGGCCCCACCAGATGCATCTGGGAGCTCATGAGACTAGATATCTGTCTCCTGATACCACTCTCCTGCATCTGGCCCTTGAAGGACCCTGAGACCCAGAGGAAGTGCCCCCCCCCCCCCAAAAAAAAACACACACCCAAGCCTCTTGTTGCAGTGTGGAGGTGGAAGGAAAAAAAGGTGGCACCAAAGAGAGAGAGAGCGGAAGGAGTCCTCCTGGAGGACGGGCAGAGGAAGGGAGACCCTCTAGGAATGTGGATTCTTCTCTATTACCATTTGCCCCTCTCTTTTTTTCTCCCAATCCCTCCTCTCTCCCTCCCTCCCTCGCGGGAGGACTCTCTAGGAATGACACTACCCCCCTCTCTCTGGTCATAGAGAGGGGGCCGCTCCAGAGTGTCCCACCCCAAAAAGGAGACGCAAGTGGGAGTGCCGCGTCGGACTCTATGGTCTCCTGCCTCAGGACCGGGAAGGGGGGGTGAGCGACGGGGGGCGGGATATTTGGGGGGGGGATTGGAGTCCACGAAGGACCTGCCCCCCCATTCCCACAATTCCCATGGGAGGGGCTTCTCTCTCTCTCTCTCTCTCTCTCTCTCTTTGTGTTCTCACATACATTTTACACAAATATATAGAAACCCATTTCGAGGTTTTTCTGCTTCTCAGGGGCCTCTTTCCAACTCCTTCCGTACCCCCTCCTCTTCCGCCGCTCCCCACTGCCCTAGAATCATAGAATCATAGGGTTGGAAGAGACCTCAAGGGCCATCTAGTCCAACCCCCTGCCATGCAGGAACTCCATCACAATATTTCCGACAGATGTACATCCAGCCTCTGCTTAAAAACCTCCAAAGAAGGAGACTGCACCACCCTGCGTGGCAGCATATTCCACGGCCAAACAGCTCTGATTGTCATGAAGTACTGACTAATGTTCAAATGGAATCTCTTTTCCTGTAGTTTGAAACCACTGCCCTGAGTCC
Source organism: Phrynocephalus versicolor (assembly GCA_023846285.1). Classification (NCBI taxonomy): domain Eukaryota; kingdom Metazoa; phylum Chordata; class Lepidosauria; order Squamata; family Agamidae; genus Phrynocephalus; species Phrynocephalus versicolor. The sequence continues at coordinate 11,377 of JAHTLZ010003257.1, read as the reverse complement.
TAGTCTCTGAAGCCATGGAAAACAAACCTGTTCCCTCCTCAATATGACATCCTCAAATATTTAAACATAGCTATCATATCCCCTCTCAGCCTTCTTATTGAAAGGCTAAAAATTCCCAGTTCCCTAAGCCGTTCCTCATAAGACATTTCCTCCAGACCGTCAACCATCCTGGTCACGCTCCTCTGCACCCGCTCGAGGTTGTCAACATCCTTTTTAAATTGAGGCGCACAGAACTGGACACAGTACTCCAGAGAGCATGCTAATTCAATTTGCAGATGATACCAAATTGGGAGGGGTTGATAATTCCCTAGAGGATAGGATGAAAATCCAAAAAGACTGGGCCAAAGCTAACGGAATGGATTTCAACAGAGGGAAATAGGTAAAAAAAAAATGAATTGCACATATAGGATGGGGGATTCTTGGCTGGAAAATAGTACCTGGGAAAGGGATCTGAGAGTCTTGGTGGACCACAAATTGAACGTGAGTCAGCAGTGTGATGTGGAGGCCAGGAAAGCCAATGCAATTCTTGGTTGCATAAACAGAACCATCGTGTCTAGATCAAGGGAAGTGATAGTACCACTCTATTCTGCTCTGGTCAGACCCCACCTGGAGTCCTGTGTCCAGTTCTATTCGCCTCAATTTAAAAAGGATGTTGACAACCTCGAGGGGGTGCAGAGGAGGGCGACCAGGATGGTTGAGGGTCTTGAGGAAATGTCTTCATATGAGGAACGGCTTAGGGAACTGGGAATGTTTCACCTTTCAAAAAGAAGACTGAGAGGGGATTTATTATTTTATTTATTTATTTATTAGGCTTGTATACCGCCCGTCTTCCCGAAGGAACTCCGGGCGGATCACAACACAGGATACAACAATAACAGAGGTGAATCAATATAAAAACAATTAAGCAGCTGTAAGACCAAGCAATCAACAAAGAGCAGATGGCGGGAAAAAAAGCTTTCCGAAAGGCTTGCAGGGACTGTGCAAGGTGCACATCTCGGGGTGGTGGTGGTTCCAGAGAGCAGGGCCGGCCACAGAGAAAGCCCGGGAACAAGTAGAAGTTTTCCGGGCCTCCTTGGGCATGGCCACCCGCAGCGTGTGTGCCCGTGACAACCGAGTCGGTCAAGCCAATGTTGAACGCTGGGCGATCCGCTCCGCCAGGTAGTCAGGTCCCAGGCCTTGGAGGGTTTTATAAATTAAAACCAAGACCTTGAATCTGATTCAGGACGCAACGGGCAGCCAATGCAGATGGGCCAAGACTGGGGTGATATGGTCAAACCGGCGCACACCCGCCACCAGTCTGGCCACCTCATTCTGTACCCGCTGCAGCCACTGAAGGAGAGTCAAGGGCAACCCCATGTAGAGCGCGTTGCAATAGTCTAGTCTTGAGATCACCGGCGCTTGCACCACTGTCCTGAGGGAGTCCCCATCTAGATAGGGACAAATCTGGGCTATCTGTCGAAGATGGAAAAAGGCAGTCCTGGACACAGCAGCCACCTGGGCCTCCATAGAGAGTGCTGGGTCCAGGAGTAAGCCCAGATTCCGGACACTGTCTGATGGATGGAGAGAAACACCCTCCAAAGTTGGAAACGGGCCTCCGTAGCCAGATGGGGAAGTCCCAAAGAACATGACCTCGGTCTTCTCAGGGTTGAGCCTGAGCCTGTTGGCCCTGGTCCACTCCATAACCACGTCCAGGCACCAGTCGAGGGTCCGGACAGCCTCATCTGCAGAGGTGGAAAAGGAGAAATAGAGCTGCATGTCATCAGCATACTGATGACAGCAGACTCCATATCTCCTTATGACCTCTGCCAGCGGCCTCATATAGATGTTGAACAGCATGGAGGAGAGGGACGATCCCTGTGGAACCCCACAAGGGAGAATCCACGGGGCCAACAACTCCCCTCTATGCTGTACCTGCTGGGGATGGTCCCCCAGGAAGGACTGGAACCAACTGAGAACAGTGCCTCCGATCCCAATCCCGGAGAGCCGACCCAGCAGGATACCATGGCCGACGGTATCAAAGGCCGCTGACAAGTCCATTAGGACCAACAGGGTAGAGTTACCCCTGTTGCCCCCCCGGAGGAGGTCATCCTGCAGAGTGACCAAGACTGTCTCGGTCCCCCGGCTGGGCCTGAACCCGGATTGGAAAGGAGCGAGGGCCCGTTCACCCTCCAAGAATGATTGAAGCCGGACTGCAGCCACCCTCTCGATTACCTCGCCCATAAAGGGATCATTGGCAATCGGGCAAGAGTTGGCCAATTCACCCGACGCCATGCCAGGTTTTTTCAGAATGGGCTTCACCACCGTCTCCTTCAGGCGAGAGGGAAAAATCCCTTCCCTGAAAGAGGCAGTGGCGATTGCGGAACCCCATTCCGGCATGCTCCCACCGGCAGCTTTTATAAGCCAGGAAGGGCAAGGGTCAAAGGGGGTGGATGCAGGCCGGCAGTGGGCAAGGGCCCTGGAGGCCTCAAGCAAGGAAAAGGGCCCAAACTCAACCAACCGGTGAGACCGAGGGGATGCAGCAGCAGGGGATGCCAAGAGTACACTAGAGCAACCGGAATCAAAACCGGTCCGGATGGCCTCTATTTTGGAACTAAAAAAGGCTGCAAAAGTCTCACTACTGAAATCAGTAGGAGGAGGCCTTTCCAGGCCAGGATTAGTGAGGTCATGAACCACGCGGAACAATTCTGCTTGACGGTTCGAGGCCTCACTAATTCTCAGGGAGTAGAAAGATGTTTTAGCCTCCCTGATCGCCCGATTATAGTGTCTGGTCTGCATAACAACTGCAGCCTTATTTATCGCCATCCGGTTCTTGTTGGAACAGTTTTAAATTGTGCCTTTAATATCTCGGTTTTAAGGAACTCCCATCCATCTTGGACTCCCTTCTTTTTCAATGTTTCAGTCCATGGAATCACAGCCAATAATTCCCTAAGTTTACAAAAATTGGCTTTCTTAAAGTCCAGGATTCTTGTCTGACTATGCTTAGCTTCACCTTCCAACTGTATAACAAATTCCAAGAGGGCATGGTCTCTTTTACCTAACGTTCCAACCACTTCGACCCCATTTACAAGGTCCTCCTTATTGGTTAAGACCAGATCTAAAATGGTTTTGCTTCTGGTTGCCTCCTCTACCTTCTGGACCATGAAATTGTCTGCAAGGGCAGTAAGGAATTTGTTAGACCTTGCATTCCTAGCTGAGTAGGACTGCCAGCATATATCAGGATAGTTAAAATCTCCCATTACTACTACATCTCTCCCTTTTGACTGTGTGGCCATCTGCTCACAGAAGGCATCATCGCACTCCTCGGGCTGGTTTGGGGGTCTATAATATACTCCTACAGTGACATCCCTCCTGTTTTTTACACCCCTGATTTTAACCCAAATACTCTCAACGAAAGGTGGTTTAACTGGTAACATAAGCCTTGGGCATAAAATGGCTTCCGCACACACCCTGGCACCCCCCCTCAAGGTCATCAGAGAGATTAGAGAAAATGAATCAAAGTATAAAGGCACCCTCCAAAAAGCAGTATAAACCACCATGGACAAAATTATTACCTGTAGTGCTATTTGGAATTAGAACACGGCCATGGCATGACATTGGCATCTCCCCGTTTGAAATGTTATACGGGTTTTTCAATATGGGACATCACAAAGGAGAAACCTAGTGGAAGCATACATGAGTTAAAAGACATGTATCTTAGAGAATATGTGCTGGTGTTGTCCTCTGTTTTGATCTCTAACAGGCAGAGAGGGCTCCTGCACCAAACCACCCCCAATTGGATGTTCCTGTGCATAAGTTTGTCCCCCCCCCCCGGACCGCACCCCAATTGGATGTTCCTGTGCATAAGTTTGTTTCTCTACAGCGTCTTACCTGGAAAATATAAGTGACCACAAAAAAACAGAATTTCATATCAAGTAACAAACCCAATGCACTGCCATGGAGGAGGCAGGAGAATGAGACACAGCTCCAGGGTGGACCCACCTCCACCCACCTCAGTGAGGAGGCCCATTGTGGCACCAGTGAATATTCTGAGGAAAACCAGGGGATTTATCACACTCCTCCTGTGACAATCTGTGAGGAAATGGTTCTCTTCCATGCTGGGAAAAGTCTTGTGAGGTTCAGGGGAAGAAATGGATGAAAATTGTTCCACAGCCTTCTACAGTTTATTCCCCCCAAACTATTTATTTTCGCCTTAAAAGAGACCCAGGGATAAGAACAGAAGAACAGCCCTTCCAGTCCAGCATTCTGTCTCACCCAGTGGCTCACCATTTGCTTCAGGGTATTCTGGAGCAGATGTCCTCAGCTGCTTACGATTCCCTGCAAATGGTATTGAGAGAAATCCTATTTCTCCTACTCAGAGGTTGTCCTTCGACATCCATATTGACAGCCATCGATACCCTCGTTCTCTGTGAACTTGTCCAATCCTTTGTTAAAGGTGTCAAGGCTGATAGCTGTCACCACTTCTTCTGGCAGGGAGTTCCACAGACTAGTGATCCTCAGGGAGGAAAAAGTACTTTCTCTTATTTGTTATCTTATGGCCCAGCCATTGCAGCCTCAGATGGCAAGGAAGTTCTGGTTGCCCTTTTCCTCTGTACTTTTCCCATTTCCATAGTATCCTTCAGGAGGAATGGGGACCAGAACTGGACACAAGACTCCAGATGGGGCCTTAGATTTATAAAGAGGCAAAAATGTCACTTGCTGACTTGTTTTCTATATACCCTTCTTAATGATCCCTAGCATTGAGTTAGCTTTTTCCACTGTTGCAGCACACTGGGTTGACACCTGCCTTGAGCTGTCCACCGGGAAACCAAGGTCCCTTTCCTGGTTTGTGGCAGAGAGTTTAGGCTGCATCAGTTCATAAATGGAATTGGGGGTTGTTTTTTTGACCCAATGTTTTTCTCTCTGCCAAGAGATACCTCTGGAGCTCCTCTCAATCTCTCTCCGATTTGAGTAACCTGTATAATTAGATATTGTATAACTGTATGTGTGTGACTGACTCTTTGTGACCCCATGTCCATGGAGTTTTTCTTGGTCGCCCATCCAAGTACTAACCAGGCCTGATCCTGCTTAGCTTTATATTGTATAAATGTATATTGTGCGATGACGGATTGTGATTCCAAAAAGCCCCCCCCTCCTGCCTCCTCCTCCTTCATTGCTTCTTGGACTGTTAGTTCCCGGGTGGGGCAGGAGCGGCATTTGGGGGGGGCATCCCGTCAATTGCCCCATGGTGCTTCTAAGAGAAGGGACCTGGGTGAGGGGGGGTAAACCCCTCTGCACATGGGCATAGAAGCTGGACACACACACACACACACACAGAGAGAGAGAGAGAGAGAGAGAGAGATGGGGATAAAAAAGGCAGTGAGATAATTCCTTTGAAATCCTGATTCCCCCCCCCCAAAGGAGGGAAATCCCTCCTGTTTCCCCCTCCCCACCTCCACTCCCTATATATGAACCTTCCTTTCCCATTTTTATTCTAGGAAGCCCCACTCGCCGCCATTTCTCTTCCCCCCTCCCACAGATCGGGCCCGTTTCCCTTCCAAATTAAAATGGGGGGGGGGGAGAGAAAGGGGGAGGTTGGCGAAGGGGGTCCTTAGAGGGGGCAGGAACTCTTTTTACCTCCAGAGCCCAGGGTGTATGTTTCTGGGGGTGGTGGTGGGCTCCTTACTTCCTAACAACCCCTCCATTTAATCAGCATAGCCCCCTCTTCCTCCTCCTCCTCCCCCCACAAAGGGGCGCCCAGGAGGCTCCTCCCTTTTCCCTCCTCTCTCCCCCAGCTTCCATTTTCCCCATTCCCATCCCCAGTGACCCCCTCTCTTCCGACCCCCCTCCCCATATCTGCACCCCCCACCGCCCTCCCGTTCTATTGCACGAACCTCCTCTTGGTTGTGGGGGACAGGTATTTCCTCTCCTTCCTGCAAACAGTCAGTGGGGGGGGGGAGGAGGGCTGGTTCTTTTTTAATGGGGGGGGGATTACCTCCTCTATCTCTTCCTCTCCCCCCCCCACTGATCCATGCCCCGGTTCGGCCTTTAAAAGCTTCTTCCTCCCTCTTTTTTCCTTGCGGGGGAGGGGGAGAGAAAAGCGAAGGAGGGGAAGGTTGGGGGGGGCAAACTTACTCCTCTTCTCCCTCCCGAACCCTCAAAGGAGTGTGCAGTGGGGGGGTTCTCTCTTGGGATGCCCCCACCCCCATGGATGTCTTCAGCAACAAAGGGGGGTGTTGGGAGATGGGGGGAGATGGGGGGCTGGTGGGGAGGGAGGGGGGAGGAGAAAAGACCCTCCTGGGCATCCCTTTATGGGGGGGAGGAGGAGGAGGAGGCGTTTCCCCCCAATGACATTGCAACCCCCCCCAATTGCAATTGCACCACGCACCTCCTCCTCCTCCTCCTTGGGGGGGGGTGTCTCTCTTTTCCTCCCCTCCTTCCAGCAACCACAGAGGAGAGCCTTCTTTTGGGGGGGGCAGAGAGAAGATTCCCCCCTCCCTCCCTGGGAGCCTTTCGGGTTTCCTGCCACTCTAGGAAGCGGGACTCGGTGCCCTCCCCCCCCCCCCGTGGAGGACCGAGTACTTCCCCCCCACCGCCCTTCTCTGCCTCCCTTCTGCCACCCCCAGGGAAGGGGAGGGGACCCCAGCCCCCCCCGAATACAAGCATTTTTGGGGGGGTCTAACTCAGAGCAAGTGTCCTTGTGCTGACCCTCCTCCCTGGGATGAAGGCCTCCTCCTCCTCCTCCCTTGGCATGGATGGGGCGCTGAGGATCTCCTCCTTCCAAGGAGCAACCAACCCCTCAGGCAGCTTGGCTATTTATTATTGTGAGGGAACCTGGCTCTTCGTGGGCAGGAAAAAACAGACAGACCTGGGACCTATTGAATTTCAGATACAGGGAGCTTCAAATTAATAACAAACCAGAAGCAAAGCCTGCTGCTTATCTACTGCCCCATAATGCTTAAAGCACTCTCTGGGCTGGTTATAGTTTAATTATGGAGGCTATGCACTGCCCCCCCCCCTTCACCACACGAGCTGGGTAATCCTTCTACTGACCTCAGGAAAAAAAAGTACAGTGGTACCTTGTATAAAGGAGTTCATTTGTTCCAAATGAAATTATGTTAAACACATTTTTCCTTTATACAAATTTCCCATAGGAGTGCATTGAAAACAGAGGAATCCCTAATCGTGACCATTTTTATGTTGTACGGATTCGCCCCATAGGCGATTCTGTTAAACAAATTTCCCCTCTCTCTGGACTTTTTTATGTTGCACAGATTTTATGTTATACAAACCGTTTGTTATACAAGGGTCCAATGTACAAGAAAACTAGAACAGCAAAAAGTCTTATTTTCTCTAACTACTCAAAAGAGGCTCTCCCTGTACAGCCGCCCGATAGCAGAAGAAAATATTGTCTAAAATTTGTATGGTGAGCCTGGAGGGTGGCACAGAAGAACATCCTCCATCTGATAACTGATCTGTCACATTGATTATCATTTTATTTTTATGCCACTGCTTATGGCTGGGCAGGGTGGGGTGAGGTGTTTTAGCTCCTGTAAGTCACCCAGAGTAGTTGATGGAGATGAATGAATTCATAAGATAAAACTTTTTCAAGCTCTGACCGAAAAAACTAGGAGCAAATTTAAAAACAATGGTAACCAACTGGGTTTCTCGACTTGCTGAATGACTGTGCCTTAGAGCAACTTGTCATGGAGCCCACCCGAGAACAGGCAACTCTGGATCTAATACTGTGTGATACTCAGGACCTGGTTAGGGATGTGAATGTCACTGAGCCCCTGGGGAACAGTGACCATGCTGCAATCTCCTTTGCCATGCATGTTGGAGGAAGAGTATCAAGCAAATCAAATATAAAAACCCTTGATTTCCGAAGGGCAAACTTCCCTCAGATGAGGAAACTAGTTAGAAAGAAATTGAAGGGGAAGGTTGGAAGAATCCAATCTCTTCAGAGTGCATGGAGCCTGTTTAAAACAACAATAATAGAGGCCCAGCACAAGTGCATACCACAAAGAAAGACCTCCTCTAAGTCAAAGAGGGTGCCAGCATGGTTAATCTGTGGAACTCCCTGCCACAGGATGTGGTGATGGCATCTGGCCTGGATGCCTTCAAAAGGGGATTGGACAGATTCCTGGAGGAAAGGTCTATCACAGGTTACAAACTATGATGGAGATGTGTAATCTCCAGTCTTAAAACCGGGGTACTTCAAGGGCCAGATGCCGGGGAGTGATATCACGAAACAGATATCTAGTCTCGTGCACTCCCAGACGCATCTGGTGGGGCCACTGTGAGATACAGGAAGCTGGACTAGATGAGCCCTTGGCCTGATCCAGCATGGCTCTTCTTATGTTCTTATGTTCTTAGGCTATGGAAGCGCTTTAAAAACTGCTGGCTGGTTTGATACTGAATGCCACTTCATGGCCCAAGCTGGGGGTCCTTCGTCCAAAGAGGGACATCCCAGGAGGGCAACCCGTAAACACTCTCCATGCCCAGGAGGCAAAGGGATACTTACCTGGACAGATTTCGTTCCCAGAATCTCAAAGGGATCTCCAGCCTGGACCCACACTCTCTGTGAGGGGAAATATGGGGCCACCTCCTCAGAGGACACCGACAACTGAAAAGGGAAATAGGGTTTGAAACTAGAGGCACTGTTCATGTTCCAGGAGGCCTCCGCTGTGGAAACAGGCCCAAACTCAGCCAGGCGAGGGGACCAAGGGGGCGCGGCACCAGGGATATTCGAGGAGGGGCTACAGCAGGCATGTCCAAGCTTCAGCCTTCCTGATGTTTTGGACCACAACCCCCAGAATTCAAAGCTTAGGTTGCCAATGACAAAAGACTCTGGGAGTTGTGGTCCAAAACATTTGGAGGGCTGAAGTTTGGACATGCCTGGGCGAGAGCAACCAGAGTCTAGACCAGATCGGATGGCCTCAATCTTAGTTCTAAAGCAGGCTGCAAATGACTCGCTAGTGAAATCACTGGGAGGAGGCCTAGGCCAGGCATGCCCAAACTTTGGCCCTCCAGATGTTTTGGACCACAACTCCCACAGTCCTTTGTCAATGATAATCTAAGCTTAGAATTCTGGGAGTTGTGGTCCAAAAACATCAGGAGGGCTGAAGTTTGGGCATACCTGGCCTAGGCTGATCAGGACTGGTGAGGTCCCAAACCACACGGAACAACTCCGCCTGGCCATTTGAGGCCGCACCAGTTCTCAGGGGGGCATAAGATCTTTTGGCCTCCCTGAACACAGGAACATAGCGCCTGGTCAGAGCACAAATGGCAGCCCGATTAGATACCAACCGGTCCTTCCTCCCTCTGCTCCCCAGCCTTCTTCGTTCTTGCTTCATCGCTCTCAACCCTGCCGTGAACCATAGCGAGGAGCGAGATCCACAACGAAGGAGGCACTTAAGGGCGATCTGGTCAACAGCCCGGGTGGTCTCCTCATACCATCTCTCCACCAGAGGTTCCACCGGATCGTCAGCCAGGCCGTTAGGAAGCTCCCCGAAGGCCTCAGAGAACCGTTCGGGATCCAGAAGCCTTCGGGGGTTGGGGGCCCACACAAGGGTCCGAGGCTCCCTGTGGGGTGGGGCAGCGATTGAGAGGGAAAAACAGAGCAGAGGATGGTCTGTCCATGACATGTGCTGGGGAACAATGTCCCCAACCCTCAGATTATGATCCGTTGATGTGGAGGTCAAAGGTATGCCCGGCTCTATGGGTGGGGCAAACAACACTCTGGGCCAGGTTCATAGAGGCCATGGGCTCCATGAAATCCATAACCGTAACCCTGAGAGCCCACCCTCGGCAGGCAGGTTGAAAGTCCCCCCCCCCACCAGGAGGCTCTGGCAGGGATTGTGCAGGGTGGCGGGGAGCACGGTGGTACCCCTCTCTTGCCTCCTCCTCCATCGCTTCTCGGATGGGGCAGGGGAGGCATTGGGGGGGCATCCTGAGAGAGGGGCTGGAGGGAGAGAGAGAAGGGCCCTGGGGGGGCCCTCTGCACATGGACTGAGAAGCAGGGAACAGAGAGAGAGAGAGAGCGAGCCCTGCATTGGGACCCCAGGGGAGATCCGGGCTCAGATTTCGACTCAGGAGAAGGAAACCTGGGAGGGAAGGAACTTTTAACCCCTTTCCTTCTTTGCCATGTGTCCCCCCCACACACAATGGGGATTAAAACAAAAGGGGGGAATTCCTTTAAAATTCTGATTCTCCCCCACCAAAGGAGGGGCTTCCCTTCTTGTTCCCCCACTCCCTCCCTCCCTCTATAAAGCTTCGATTTTTCCCCTTCTCACTCGCTGCCTTTTCTCTTCCTCCCCCAAATGGGAAGGGGGATCTGCCCCTGCAGGAGGAGGAGGAGGAGGAGGAGGAGGAGGAGGCCTGGCACGTTTTTTGGGGGGGGATTGCGAAAAAGCGTCTTCCTCCCTTCATTTTTGCTTGCGGGGGGAGGTAGAGAAAGGGAAGAGGGTTGCCTGGATCGCCCCCCCCCCAATTCCCCCCAAAAAGGGGGGGGGGGTTCAATTCCCCCCTTCCCTCCCCTCCCTCCTCCTGTTTTTTGGGGTGGGGGGCAAATTTACGCCTCCTTCTCCCTCCAGACCCAAAGGAGTTTGCAGTGGGGGGGATTCTCTTCTGGGACAGCTCCCCCCCCACGGATGTTTTCAACAACAACAGGCCCCCTTTTCCTCCTCCTCCCCCCCAATAGCATTGCCACCCCCCCCCCCCCAGATGCACAACCCACCTCTTCCTCCTCCTCCTTCTGAGGGTCTCTCTTTTCCTCTCCTTCCAACAACCACAGAGGAGAGCCTTCTTTTCGGGGGGGGTATGGTCTGGTGGAAAACAGCCCCCTCCCTGGGAGCCTCTCACTTCCTGCCACTCTAGGAAGCGGGATTCGCTGCCCCCCCCCCCCCCCCCCTCGGAGGACCGAACACTCCCCCCCCCGCGCACCTTTCTGGTCCTGCAAGGCAGGCAGGGAAGGAGGGAGGGAGGAGAAGAGAATGGTGGGGCTTTCCTCCTCCTCCTCCTCCTCCTCCTCTTCTTCTTCTTGGGAGAAGGGAAGGCGGGCGGGGATGGCGTTGGAGAAAGACACACAGACCAGAGAAAGGCGCTGTCCTTCCTAGAGAGTCCTCCCGCAGAGGAGGGATGAGAGGTGGGGGTGATATAAAAGAGGGGGCAAATGGTGACAGAGAGGCAGCCTCATTCCTAGAGAGGCCCCCTCCAGGAGGACCGCTTCCGCCTCTTCGGTGCCTCCTCCTTTTCCTTCCCCTTCCCAGCGGTGGCTTTGGGTGAGCAAGGACGCTGTGGTTGTACGTGAGTGTCCTTTTCCTTGGCTTTATTCTATGGGGGCGGGGAATTTGCGGGGGGCCCTAAAGGAGAGGAAGTCTTCCTCCTCCTCCCCCCCCCC
>JAHTLZ010003256.1:0-13502 GCA_023846285.1 Phrynocephalus versicolor | reverse complement strand
GATTGGGGGGGGGGGGGATTAAATTCTCTCCAGAACAAAACGGGATGTTGTTTTAGGCTCTCTGGGCAACTGCATGTGTGTTTGTAAAACTAGACTGAGAGAAAGCACAGAAAAATGCAATGATTGTCTTTTTGCACAATCTAGTAAAAAACAAACGCACCGGGTAGAAGATCTCTTGCCGTTTTACGGCCACTCAAGTCATCAGGGCCAGATGAATTGCATCCAAAGGTACCAAAAGGCTTTGCAGATGTAATCTCAGAGCTTCTGCCTGTGCTCCTAGAGAGTTCTTGGAGTAGAGGGAGAACCCTGAAGATGGTCAAGGGCTGTCCCCATTTTCAAAAAAAGGTAAGAAGAAGAACCAGCTAGTTCGTCCTTTGATGTTATTGTAATAAAAGGCTTCATGAACAGAACTATATGACTAAGATCAAGAACACAACTAGGAGGTAAATTTTGGCACCTATCATTATTTACAACATAATTTCTCCCACTGGCTTTTTTTTTTCTCCATGGTTAAAAATATTTGTGGGGATCTTTGTGGGATTTCCTGGACCTTTGACAGTCATCTGTTTTCCCCTTTCTAGAGAAACGCCAGTTGGTGCAGTGATTACCAATACGGTGGCATCTTTCCCTGGAAGGGGCATTGAGCTGCACTTGAGCGTGGCATTGTTTTTGCAGTTACTCATGACAGTTCAATGTTGTGGAGGCTGGCTTGGCAAAGAGACTCAGCACGATGGCAGAACAGACTGCTTCAAACGCTGTTGGACTCTGTGTTTTTTTATGCAGAATTTGGATTTCTGGTTAAGATTCTCTTTTTTCTGAGACACACTAGAAGAGCAGAGACACACAGAGGAGAAGAGCTTCAGGTTTCCCAGGTAGCCCACCCCTTTTTCATCAACTGGCACTTGCAGTCTCATTAACATACCCTAAGTCATTTAGTAGCCGAAAGAATAAAAACATTCTGTTACTTGAAATCATGAAGAGATTACAGAAAATTAACAACCAAGGAATAACTGATTTCAACAATGGAATCAGATAGAATGAGAAGTCTCAGCAGAGAGCCAGGCAGGGCTCTTAAGAGTGTTTAAACAGAGGAGGGAGGTTGTTAGCTGTTTACACTAAATCGATTCAGTACCTTGTATCCATTAATTTCACTGCACGACCATGATAATTGTTGTACTAGTGGATTACCTATTTTCAGAATTAGCACAAAGGTAGCATCCAGTAAAATATTCTTGTTCTGCACTTGTTACAAGCCTTGCACAATGCTTTACATGCACTCACAGAACAGGGCATTGTGTGCTAGTGGGAATTTTTCACTCTGCTAGTGTTGTGCTGGAAGAGGTACAGGTACCATACAACTGTTAGAGACAAGGAGCCAACCAGAAAAAATAAAAGAGATGGCAACTCTAATTCAGCTCCATGAACATGGTGGAATACCAAGAATCCAAAGCCAAGCCTTTAAAAGAGCTAAGCTCTCCATGGCTTCTCTCTTGGAAAGTCAATTATCTGAAAATCTCTATGGGGAAATATGTAGATTCTGGAGACTCTTATCTGGAAGGAAGGAACCATAGAACATAAGAACAGCCTTACTGGAACAGGCCATGGCCCATCCAGTCCAGCATTCTGTCTCACACAGTAGCTCACCATTTGCTTCAGGGTATTTCCAAGCAGATGTCTTCACTTGCTTACAATTCCCTGCAAGTGGCATTGAGAGATATCCTGCCTCTCTCTCCATGAACTTGTCCAATCCTTTCTTAAATCTGTCAAGGCTGACAGCTGTCACCAACACTTCTGGCAAGGGGTTCCACAGACCAGTGATCCTCTGGGTGAAAAAGTAATTTCTCTTATTTGTTTAAGATCTAGCACCCCAAAGTTTCATGGAGTGCCCCCTAGTTCTAGTGTTGTGCGATAGGGAAAAACAGCATTTCCTTATCTACTTTGTCCACACCATGTATGGTTTTATAAACTTCAATCATGTCACCTCTTAGGCACCGTTGTTCAAGAGGCCCAGCCGTTGCACCCTCAGATGGTAAGGAAGGTGTTCCAGTCCCCGAATCATTCTGGTTGCCCTCCTCGGCACTTTTTTCCATTTCCATAATATCCTTCTAGAGTTCTGGTGACCAGCACTGTACACAATACTCCAGATGGAAGGAAGGAAGGGAGGGAGGGAGGGACACTGCACTCTGGATGTCAACTGGAGCAGCTTCAGAGGAGGGCAATGGGGAATGGAAAACCAAGCCCTTCAAGAAAAAGGCTGAACGAACTGGGCAGTGGGCACCTTTAGTTTTGAGAAAGAATACTGTTGTTGGTGGGGGGGGGGACAGGATCTATTCTTGATTATCCCAGAGTACAGGACATATAATAATGCACTCCAACAACAGGAAGCAAGATTTAGATTGTATATCAGGAAAAACTTCTCAACCGCTGGAGCAGTACAACAATGAAATCAGTTATGTTGAGAGGTGGTGACTGGCGAGTGCTCCAGAGCTTGAGGCGTTCGAGAGAAACTTGGATCTCCTTTCAGTGGGTTTCCTGTAGTGGGCATGGGGGTTGGACTCAATCACCTTATAGGCCCCTTTTAAGCCATTTGTTTGTTTGTTTGTTTTATATAGCTTGTATGCCACCCACTACCCAGAGGTCTCTGGGCGGCTCACAATCAAAATAAACAATTAAAACATCAAAATTGCAATAAAATTAGAATAGAAACATATAAATACAGTAAATACGATACATTAAAACACAACACTAAAATTGCCATCAGGACCCACAATCACCAGTTCAAAAACTTCTGGAACAGGAAGTTTTTTACCTGGCGCCAAAATGTCATCATCAATTCTATGATTCTATTAGAGATGAGAGAGAGAGAGAGAGAGAGAGAGAGTTTCACGGGTTTCTCTTTCCATTTATTTAGCTTTTTGTGTGCATTCACAGCTGCGCTTTAAATAAATTGTTTGCAATAAACTTTGTTTAAAACAACAAATTAGAAAGAGGCATACCCGCCCTCTCCCCTGCTAATTATTTTTTCAGACTTTTGCAGGATTTACATTGATAGCATCTTTCCTTAAACAATTGTCTGGCAAATCCAAAGGAGATTTGGCGATCCGCTTCAATCAATTCCTTTCCCCCCCTTTCGTCTTTTGTGTGTTGCGGTGCCAGATCCTTGCGTCTCATTAAAAGCTATCAGCAGCTATTTTTCTGAGAAAATTAAAGACTGCAGGAGCAAAAAAGAGAGAGAGAGAATTTGATGATGAACAGAAGTAAACAAACGTTTGAAATCCACTGAAAGAAAATGCATGTATAAACTTCTTATTTTAAAAAATAACAAATGAATAGTTTGCTTTTTCTTAAATTGTTCAGATGTACTTAATATAAACATAGCGGTTTAAAATGTGCGGCCATTTTGATACAATTGTGCTCTGCATAAACATGGGAACCAAACATTATAAAACCTTTTGTGTATTGTTTTTAATGCTGACATACTTGGGAGTCCTCCAAAGATGACTCTACCAGATAGGACATGGCACTTTGGGTCATTGTGCTGACTAATGCCTCTCTCACACTACATGTAAAAAGAGCATTTTTTATTTTTTAAATTGGTATCTGGAGTACTGGTCCCCACTGTGATGCACTTCAAATAAAATGTAGGGCTCTGCCACGCCTTTTGAAGCGCAACCCACTGCATTTTCCTGATCCTTGCCCCTCCAGTAGTAATTTTTTGATCCACATATTCAGGAATTGGAGTGTGCATCAGAAGTAAGTGGGGGCATTGTTAGTGCACAATTTTTTGTTATTCTGCTCAATTTATTGATATTTTCTTCAATTTATTTGCTCTTTAAAATAAAAAGTGGATTACAGGTACAGGAAAAAACAAAATGTTTGTCATGTCCTCCAGCAGTAAAACTAGAAACCTGGCATGCCGGTAATCAAAGCATATTAATTAAAAAATTATATATGTATAATATATATGTATAATAGCTTTTCAAAACCGTAATTTGTCATGCTTTCAGCCCATGGGGATGCATGAATAGAGCATTAAAATGCTACCATGGGGGCGGAAAGTGTACATCAAATGTCATGTGACTAGTCTTGGAGAAAATACGCAAAAAATCAACATGCACATTTAGTGTGCATGTGATAGAGGCCTAAGACAGGGCAGGGAGTGGAGCCTTCTTGTTGTACAAGTCCTGATGGCAGCAGGGTAGGACTGAGGAAAAATGTAAGAGGGGTGGTAAGAAACTGAATACCACTTCAGCAGCAGCAGTGGCAGAAGCATATTAATTGGTTAGCTAGGGGTTGACTTTGGAGTCAACCCCTACCTAAATCTGGAGGAACAACAGGATGTGGTGCATAGATACCTTTCTTTGTGCCTCTTTTGGTTGCCAACTACTCCCCACTCCCCCAGCATCTACTGGCCATATCCTGTGGAGAGCAGGAAAACCCACCAACTGGGACAGCTCAAAGTATCCTGCCCAGGAGATCCTAGCCCCAGAGCCCATATCCTTGCCATTTTCTGGGCTCACCCACCAAAAAAAGAACCTAGCTAACACTGATGCAGACAGGAGATGGACAAAGTGGAGAGTAGGGATGGGCACGAAACAGAAAAAACAAGTGTTTCATTTCATTCTGTTTCGGGGGACCCCACATTTCATTTTGTTTCATCTCGTATGAATTTTTACAACAAAAATTCATACAAAACAAAACGTTTCATTACTTGCAGCAGTGGCTACACATCCAAAGGCTCCAGTGGCGGCGGCGGCGCGGGGGGGGGGTAGGCCGGCCTGCCCAGCTGGCTGGCAGTGACTCCGCTTCCACCGGTGGCTGCAGCAACTCCAGTGGCGGCAGTGGTGGGGGGCCCTAGGCTGGCCTGGCCAGCTGGCTGGTGGGTTTCTCATGTCTAGTTCGCTAAGTACTAATCTTAAACACAGCATAACCCATTGAGATTTGAGTCTGTACAGTTCTAAAGCAGGGGGAAGGAAAGACTGTGGAGTGGAGAGGTTTGAAAAAAGATAGGAATGTATAGTTTGTTTTCTATAATTATACTGATTCTGCCAATCCTGATTTAGAAGTACTTTTTTAAAAAGGCATTTACGGTATGTGCTACGAGTTGGAACAGATTGTGCTCATGGGATGTATGTTCACACGTATCTTCAAACACATACCCTACCGAAAGCAACGCGGTGTCTGCAGATGGCATCATTTTCCAACACCGAAACATCGGAGAGAGGGGAAATATACAAACTTAAAATATGTCCACCCCTCTCTTTGCATGCTTATACCATAGAACGGCACCATCCCATCTGCACAGCCTCGTGAATCGAAAAAGAAATATTTCTGTTTTCATTCCAACACAGCACTTGCCACAATTTGGAAACGACCCTGTTGATGTTGTTCTTTCAACAGTTCTAAGATGAATGTCATTCTCCATGTTGGATTGATGCTGACCACCCCCCAGGGAGGGGAACTCAAGTGGCAGGCCTTCCGGTAAAATCAGACTTAAGTCCCACCAGGGACTCGGATTTGACTTGACGGTGTTTTATAAAACAATGACTTGGACTTGACTTGTAACTCATAACCATCCATTTTTGTTGTGGAGGGGGACTTGTTTTTTTTAATAAGGACATTGACTTGGCATCAAAGTCTCAAACTCAGGCTTAGGGTTTGTACCAAAGAACTGGACACAAAATTTATCAGCCTCCCAGAAATAGCCACATAGCTGTTGTGAGTTTTTCGGGCTGTTTGGCCGTGTTCTGGAAGTTTTTCTTCCTAACATTTCACCAGCTTCTCTGTGTTGGCATCTTCAGAGGGCAAGTCGCTCAGGGAACTAGGAGTTCTCTCTGTGTTCTGGGGCATAGAGTGAGTGAGACTGTCCCCAGAACACAGGGAGAAACTCCTAGTTCCCTGAGCTGCTTGCCCTCTGAAGATGCTGGCCACAGAATCTGGAGAAACGTCAGAAGAAAAACTTCCAGAACAGCCTGAAAAACTCACAACAGCTATCAGAGCCTGGCTGTGACAGCCTTTGAAAATACAAATAGCCACATGTTTGTTTGCTTGTTCATTTGGTCAGTTAGTTGGTCATTTAATAATATTTCTCATTCTAACAGAAATTAATAACCACATGTTTGTTGGCTGGCTGGCTAGCTGGCTGGTTGGCTCAGTCAGTCAGATGGTTGGTCCATTGTTCATTCATTTATTCATTTAATGATATTTCTGTCCCACCTTTCTCTCCGGAAAGACCCAAGGTGGCTGTAGCAAAACACTTTTCATTGAAATTGTGTTTACTGCATTAAGTTGCAACTAGAGAAGGCCCATTTGGGATCAAAGGAACTTCCGGAGCTGCTGTTCTACCACATCCCCACTGACTGAATGGGCTGAATAACTTGTGTTATTCACCACACTTAAAAAAAAAAAAGCAACTGAGATTTCTATCTCCATCTTCCACACACTCCTATCTCTCACATTTTCTGAGTAAGCACATTTAGGCTGAAACTGCCAGGGACAATTATACTTAAGCTTCTCCTGCCAGCAGGCTCAGGGAGATGATGAGGCTTCGGGTCTGTCTGTTTCTTGCTCGTTGCTTTTCTTTTATCCTCCCGCACTTAATTCATTTCCCCAGGGGCAGCTGCAGGTTGAGGTGGCGTTGCTCCATGCACCAGTAATTGCATGTATACAAAGCAAACATGGATATATATATATATAAAGTTTATATCAAACAAATTAGATATATGTCAGAAATGTATAAATAATGAATTAAATGTTGGTGTGCTCATAAATTTTGCAAGGGGTGGGGGGAAGCATTAGATTCCAAAAGAACACTTCTCTTCTGAATTCTTACATGAAGCACTGGGGTTTCTGGTGGTGAACAGACTGAAATATACATTTCCCAGAATACAATTAGTGCAGCCATCAAGGGTTTATGTTCATCTTTGGAATGCAGCATTCCAAATCGAGTGAGGGATTGCACTGGAATTTGCGCCCTTTACGCTAGTTCCTGTTCATTTATTTTGATGCTTCTTCTGGTCTCTGGAACTCCCTGACAGAAGAAGTGGTAACAGCTCTCAGCCTTGACAGCTTTAAGAGAGGATTAGGCCAGTTCATGCAGAACAAGGTTATCCATGATGGATGCCTAAGGACAACCTCTGGATTGGAATCTTAAGCAGGTGAAGACATCTGCTTGGGAATACCCTGAAGCAAATGATGAGCCGCTGTGTGAGACAGAATGCTGGACTGGGGCTGGATTTAGAAACTTCGCTTGAAAATGCTTACTTGTTTGCTTCTGTTGCAATGACAGGACACTGAAAATACACAGTAAATTCAGCTTCTTCCCTTTCTACCCAGCTTAAAAGACGGAGCCTTGGAAACTGGAGCCAGCAAGTAGGACAAAATGTGTAGTCCACAGGTTATGACAGAACCAGAATAGGAAAGTACGATGCAGAGGAGAGGATACCAACTGCTAATTAAAAACCATGTGACCGCTCCCGAAGGAAAAAAAAACGCAGGAAATTTAAATGCGAAGGAAACCCAGATATGACTGTGGTCCTGATCAGTGATCACACCAAGCCACACAGATAGACCGAGGTAGGTGTGGGGTAGATCTACGCGAAGAGCCCAGCATGTGTACCTGGAAACCCCAAGCTAGCCAGATGAGGAATATGTCCCACTGACAGTGACCGAGATTTAGCAGCTTGTCCAGTGAGATTCAACCCTTGGAATGCACGCTGTATCTAATTTGGGTTTGAGTACAGATGTCCAAACTGCTCACTTCTCAACCCCCTCTTTTTTTCATTGAATTCTTCACAAAAGCAGGCAGCTGCACCACATCCCTCTTCATGAAGAAATGTGTGAATATTTTTGTGCTTATTTGTTCAGAATGTACATATTGTATATTCAATTTTTTTCTTACCATCTTAGGCATTGATATATATATATCTGCCCCCTTTGATGGAAGCATATTTGGGGTCATTTTTCACATCCATGTGGTTTTCGTTGTGCCCATTTTTCAAAGCATCGCTCCGCGAGCATATTTTCTTTTCAGTAAAACACGTTGCAAGCCCGGTAATGTATGGATTCCCAGGAACGATGTATTTTGCCTCAGTGCCTGTCTCGAGAAAGATGAAATAGGGTGTTTCTGTAAGGAAATGTGAACCTAACACAGCCTCTTGAGGTGGGAGAAGATGGAGCTGGGAGGCCGCGCACAACATCAAAATACAAATTCCTAGACCTGGGGTTTTCAGAATTTAGGGACTACCGTCCTTAGAACCCTGAAGGAATTTCCCAGCCAGACTTCGTGAAGGCTTGAGCCAAAAAAGAAAGCAACAAAGCACTACTTTCAGATGTCTGTAAACATTTTCAGCAGAGAAATAGTAGCTTCAGCAGAGGAGACAGAGCCTAGCTGGGTACAGCTAAATTCTATGGGAACTGCAAGCCATTATGGGCTTGGTAGTCTCCCTGCCTACTAGGCTTCTCAGGAAACTACCAGGCCCATAATGCCTTGCAGCTCCCAGAGAGTTTAATCTCGCTTCGCCATTCTCTCCTCCCCCGCATCTTCATTATGTTGGACAGAAGTCATTATTTCTCAGCTGAATGTGACTGCAAGGTGTCTTGTTTTTCTTTTTTTTAAAATCCCAAAAGTCTGGGGGAGAGGTTCCCGCAGATCTCTGGGGGCTGTAGTCCACTCATTTCCAAATATCCCATGCCTACAGTGATTCTACTTGGGTGTTATTTGGGAGGGTGTTCATCTTCCTGAGAGCTGCTGATAACATTATCATGCAATTCAAGATGGGATTCCCCCCCCCCCCAATGCTGAAAGTGTGTTGCCTTTTTATGCATATAAAGTAGTTCGTCCCACATTTCTAGGCTCGCCATAAACTCTGCCATAGTATTTATATTTCTGTTTAGTCTCTATTTTGTACTTTGCTGGTTGGTGCAGACGCCCCCCCCCCACCTTTTCCTTTGTTGTTACATACAAGAAACCTGGGACTCACCCAAATGGGTGAAATTTAGAATACTATCCCTTCTTATACCCATTGTGAAGGCAAATGTGAGGAAATTATTATCTCCTGTATCCACACCTGATATGTGTTCTTGCTTGCTTGTTTTAATCCCAGGATGTTGCAATGCTTGTATCCATGTGCAGGTTTATTAAGAGAGAAAAAAACCCCATGTGTTCCTGCCGAGTTGTCATCTTTTAAACTGTTTTATAGGCATTTGGCCTTGTAGACAGCGTATCCAGCTTGGCTGGAGGATCTGGAGAGATGTTGTCTGAGTACCTTTTCTAGGGAAGGGTGCACTAGGCAAGTCTGTGAAGGTCTGTGAAATTCTTGTCTACCTTTCAAGCCTGGTGAGATTCCTTATCTCCTGGTACAAATGAGATGGGGTGAGGGAGGGGGAACCACTGTTTTCTAGCCTACATCTGTACCATTTGCAAAGAAAGCTTGCCTGGTTTTTCTTTTTTAAAAAAATTAAATGAAACAGTCATGCCCTATGATAAGTCTAATCCCGCATCAAAACAAAACTGGCCATCACTCTTTTGTACCACTTTGAATTCTTTGGTTGGAACTGAGTTTGCTTTGTAACGATGGACACAAACTTCTGTCTCGGTGCTTCGTGCAGGCTCGTTGTTTGACCGGACAGGTATTCAGCGATTCCCAGACTTACCTCCTCCAGTAGGATTCCACCACCATCTTTCTTTTGCCAAGAATGTCACAAAATAACCTTCCCTCTCTCAGGGGAAGGTGAATATTTTTATTGGGGGGGGGGGTCCATTACCTTGGTGACAAGGATCAGAGGAGGGGCGATTTATATTCCTAGGAGGGTCAGGGTGAAAGCTAGAATGGGAGAAACCAACACACACAAACAAACAAACAAACAAACAAACACACACACACACACCATGCTCTATCTTCCGAACTAGAGATGCAAGCAGTGTGTTATCTTTCTCCCAGGAGAAGATGACAAAGACATTTCAGCCTAGGCACATTTCAGGCCCCCGTTTTACTGAACATCAGAGAGAAGCTTGGAAAATGGCTCCGAAGGTTGATTGAAAACTGAACAATCATCAAAATCCTACTGAGACATGTCCTGCGAAAGAGGCGAGGAAGTGCTATCTTCTGCCTGGCAGGGCTGCGGTCAATATTGGCAGGCCGAGTGGCAAACATTGGGAGCAGGGGTGGGTTGTGACCTTTTTTTTTTTAATGATGGAGGGCAACACGATCTGTTCCTTCCCTCGCTTCTATTTATTGCTTCAAAGACAGGCCCCGTAGCTCACTGGCTGAAATGCATGCCTTGCATGAAGAGGTCCAGATCTCAGTGGTTCCACAACCATCCTCAGGCAGGCAGCGTTTGGAGAGAAAGGCTAAGGGAGATCTCTTCCATCAGCCTTGGGTTATTGCCCCCCCACGCCGGAATAACCACACGAGACAGGTGTTTTGGGTACCCTTCCGGGCCACACTTTATTAACCAGTTTAACCTTCAACAGAACTTCCAAACTTGGGGCCTGCTGTAGTGCGGGTGCAATATGTTACATGGGGTCTCCCCGGACCCCCTTCAGCTGACAGTGTGTTGGGCGAGTCACTAGCCCCAAGGTCGCCCTGTCAGAGAACAGGGCGTCCCCGGAGCACAAGTCCCCTTTCCCCAGCCGGGCACCGCAGGCTCGTCAATTGTGCCTGCCTGCCCGCTGGGCCCTCCGGGTTCATCCACGCCTCCCGGCGTTGTGACCTCAGGTCCGGAACACCGTGAGGCTGGGCGAACCCACAGGGAAATTGAGACCAGACTCACCAACTGCCCTTCCGTGTTCCGCACTACCACCCCGTGTGGCCAATGTTCCTCCGGATGGTAAGCCCCACCACGCCGCAGTAGTATGGGATAGGCGAAAAATCCCCAGGAGCTATGAGCCAATCTTGCCCCCGGGTCAAAAATTCCTATCCGGCCCCGAAGCGACCAGAGAAGCTCATACTACTGCTGAAAAGAGGGCGGGTGGGCGGGGAAAGCCGGCGCAGCGAAGAGGCCGGAAGACCTTCTGCCAGCCCTTATAAGGGCTCGGCCTACGTCACCTCCCGCGAGAGGTGAGTTCGCGTGGCTTCCGGCTGGGGGGGCAAACGGCTTCCGCTTGGCGCAGCTGCGCCGCGGAGCCTGACATTATGAAGGGCCGGCCCTACTGTGAGGCAGAACAGGTTAGCTGCCCCTAGTGGCTCATTTGTTTTCCGTGAAAGAACCTCACACAATTCGTTATTCATTCTGCACTCGCCCTTAATTCTTGGAATGGGAAGAGCTCATAGAATCATAGAATCATAGAGTTGGAAGAGACCTCAAGGGCCATCCAGTCCAACCCCCTGCCATGCAGGAACCCCCATCACAGGACTCCCGATCGATGGCCATCCAGCCTCCAAAGAAGGAGGCTCCACCACCCTCCTTTGGGGCAGCATCTTCCACTGCTGAACAGCTTTAACCATCAGGAAATTCTTCCTGATGTTTAAATTGAATCTCTTTTTCTGTAGTTTGAGACCATTGCCCTGCGTCCTTGTCTCTGAAGCCATGGAAAATAAACCAGTCCCTTCTTCAATGTGACATCCTTTCAAATATTTGAAGGATGTTGGGCTTGTGTATTAAAAAGAGCTTGACAGGTTTTGAATACCTGCCACTTGGACTGGATAAGAGAGAAGGTGGGGAAGCCACTGGTTATTTTTCCTCAGGCAACAGAAATGCTTGGACCACCCTATGGTTAATTTGGCAACAGGCTTATACATCTTGAATTTTTCCTCACACAACATACAGGGGGAAAATATATGCTTTGATTTCTCACCGATGTCTTTATTTGAACCCCCCCCCCCCAAAAGTGACAGGGGTGGATTTCTTATGTGACATTCCACCTTGAGAAAACAAGAGTTATTAACAAGATGGCACAATGATCACAAAGCAAATTTAATATACCCCTAGAGAGCGACAATAGTAATTTATATTGTATTCAGATCTTCAAAGGGCTTCACCATACACTTTCTCAAGCAGGCTAGCATTATCATTCCAATGTTACAGATGAGGTAACTGAGGCTGACATGAGTTATGAATTGGGACTAGAGACCTGGAAGCATTTCACTTCATTTCGTGCTTGTTTTTGAGGTGAATTTGCCAACATTTGCAAATTTAAGTTGGAAAAGAAGAGGTTTTTTCTTTCCTTTGTATTACTATTCAATAATATAAGCGCAACAAACAAACAAAACATCACTATATCAACTTAGAAAGAAATGAAAAAGAATCACAGTTATACTGTAGTATACAGTACATGTTCAGCTCTGTGCTTTCTATCACCCTCGGAACTAATTTACATATTTATTTTATTTCACGTTTTATAATGCCCCATTTCATTCCTGAAATATAGCGATTCACCTCCAGGGATATAACCTTTCCCTTTCTCAAACACATGTGCAAAAATAAATTCCATAGTTCTTTGAAATCATTTGTATTCAATATTCCTTTTCCATTCTTGGTTTCACTGGTTAGTTTATCATTAAGAGCCATATTCCATGTTTCTTTATACCATTCCTATGTACTGGTGATAATTCTTCCAGTTCTTAGCAAATAACCAGCCTTGCCACAGCTCTCATCATGAAGTTAATTCCTTTCAGTTCATTATTGTTAACCATATTCAATAAAGCAATCATTGGAGACATTGTTACCCATAATTTCACAGATACTCATAAATCTCTTTTGAAAAAGATCACTTTCTAAAACTGCTTATCCAAATCCATGATTTTCAGTGTATAAATCTGAGAAATCATGATTCACATTCCTTGTGTCTTAAACCAAGTTATCACTGAATTAGAGATGCCATTTCTTCATTCTTCATTCCGTCCTTCTTTCTCTTCTTCATTCAAACCTTCCTTCACCTTCAGAGCTAAGAGGCACAGCTATAACATGATGCTTTCTATGATAGGAAATTGCCCACTAGGTGTGATTTGTTAGCTATGGGCAGGAAAACATGGACCAATGCATATACATTTCTCCCCCAGAAGCCAGCAGACAGCTTGGGAAGATACATGGGAATTGGGGTGGTATGATCATGTTTGTAAAAATTAAAATATAGATGGAAGGAAGGAGAAAAGGGAAGGGAAGGTTGGAGTGAAGAGAACCTTCACTTGCACCTCCCACTGTTCACTTGAACCCCACACATCACCACATCAGAGGTGCTTTATTGCCCCGCCTTATTGCCCCGCTTTTCTCTCTGCAAAACTACTGATGAAAGATTACGAGAAAAACTCCAGCAGCCTTCTCTTGACACTGCCCTTCCAGTTCCTCCCCTGAAAAACAACAAAGCCCACACATCTGACCCTCCCCTCCATGTGTTCCATGTGCATCAATGCCTGAGTGTATATGGTTTGTCTCATTTGTGTGCAAAAGACCAGCATGTGAGTTATACCCTAAAAATGAAAGGAAGAAAGATGCATCTTAACCCTAACCTTCAGCCACCACGGTAAAATCTGCGGGGTGCTGAAGATGTGTCATCTTTATTT
>JAHTLZ010003255.1:0-10485 GCA_023846285.1 Phrynocephalus versicolor | reverse complement strand
GTTTCATCATTTTTGACTCAGAGATAGTTCAGGTCTGATCTGATCTACAGTGCACTGGTTCATCTTTGTGACAACCCACTGAATGTGCAATACCCTCCTCAAATGACTCATCCCCCCCCCACCTGCGAGCTTTCTTTACTGTTCAGCTTTCACACCCATTTATGGTGATCATTAGGAATATAAGACTGTGTTGGTGTTGGCCTCCAATGATACATCATAGTACTTGATCTTTTCTCATTCCTTCACTGCTGCCATTCCAAGTCTCAGTCTTCTTCTGATTTCTTGGCTGTGGTGTCCAATTGAACCAAGGTATATAAAAAAAAATCACTACTCTGAATTTCTTCATTGTCAGTTTTAAAGTTGTGTAGTTTTTGCGTAGTTAGGATTTTTGCCATCTTAATGTTCAACTGCAGTTGTGCTTTGGCACGTTCTTTCACTTTCACAAAAAGTCGTTATGAGTCATTGCTGCCTTCTTCCAGTAAAATGGCTTCCTTTCCCTATCTTAAATTATTGATGTTTCTTCCACCAGTTTGTGTCCTCCTTAATCTGAATGTAGGCTGGCTTTTCATACGATATGTTCTGCAAGCAGATGGAATAAAAAAGGGCATAATATCAACCCTTTTCTGACACCTTTGCCTATGGGAAACCATTCTGCCTCTCCATATTCTACCATAACGGTAACTGCCAATGATAAGACAATCTTTTTAACCATTTTGATAGTGATTTAAGAAATATGTGGTGCTGAACGTCCTATTACTACTACAACCACTCCACCAAAAGAACTGTTTTGCCAGTGAGTCAAAAACAAATACCAAAAAGTTGTAATACTGTATGTCAAAGACTAACAGTTATTTCAGCATAAAGTAAACTGCAATATCTGGAAGCTCTCACTGAAGTAACATCACAACCCTTTTATTTTATTTATTTATTTTTGTTACACAAGCTGAACTAACGCAGCTGTCTCCTTGAGAGCTGCTAATGAGAACTCTCACTACATGTGTTCTTTGGATGGAGCATCTCAATGGTGAAATCAATATTAAGTTCTGATGAGCTAAGGAGGGAAAGCCAGTAATCCTGATTTGTGCTTCTGCCATGCAACATGCATCTTTGTTGCAAAACTGTTGTGGTATTCATACCTTACCTTTGAACACCCTTTGCTAAAGTTTGTGAATATTCTTAGTCATCCAGGTGAGTTTATCTGGAAGTTGAGTCATGGCAACCGTACTTCTTTTCTTGAGAGACTGAAACGTTTCGCTGCTCAGCCAAACAGACGAACATCCAAAAAAGACTGACAAAGCTGTTTGGATGAGCAGCAAAATATTTCAATCTCTCAAGGAAAGAAGTTCAGTTGCCATGACTCAACTTCCAGATTTCTTAAAGTTGCACTGATATCTGGATATGACCAAATTTACAAGGTAACAGCACTATTCTTTTATTTTAATATTTATTTTTATCACAATGGAACTTAACATCTTAATAAATAAACACAGGACTATTCTCAAGGACAAACTGAAAGTGGAAACACAAGGGTTTGCATGTGCGCGCGCACGCGCGCGCGCACACACACACACACACACACACACACACACACACACACACACACACACAGGTCTGCTAGAACACAATCTGCCCTGTGCTGCTGCTTCCAAGTACCATACAGCTGTTAATATAACCGCAACCTGCACATGCTGGTATGCTTTCTATCATTTTTGAGGTACTGAACAGAAATACTTCAACCGTGGCTAAAAAGGTCAACAAACATGCAAATAATCATTCCAGTAAGCCCCCTTTTTGGAAACCCTGGGGAAACAGAGAAATCAAGTAAGCAAGCTGCTTAAATCAGGCCTCTAAAAGATAGCTGTAATAGGGGGAAATCTGTTTGCTTGAGTCTGCTGTGATATAAAAAGCCAGTTGACCTACATGGCATGCAGTGAAATCAGCTCAATCATGCCAGAGGATCTTGTTACTACAACATCCCCTCTGGCTCTCTTTCCTTTCTGATCCACAAACCTTCCCATAACGCATCAGTGATAAAATATTTCTGTGTAGGAAAGGCTACCAAAAAGAATCATTGGCACAACCCTATGTCATTTAACTTGCAAATATATCCCACCAGATCTAGTGGAACTGAGCTTACTCCCAGATAAATTTATATATGGGTTGTATATCCTATGTTTCTTATTCTTCAGTCCTATACCTATTCACCTGGAAGTAAGTACTACTGAATGTAATAGCAGAAATCCTATCCAACATTTATTTGCACAGCAGAAAACACTGCTTGTGGAATTGCTCGGGATCGTGTTGCACAAGTGATCATGCAACGTGAACTTCAACCCCGCAAATTTTGGTGAATATTCTTTTTACAGAACTACACTTATACCAATTCAGACAGATCTCGAAGACCTGCCTGCACAAATATGTTTAGGCTATCATCTTTTAGCATGGCCAAGAAAGCACAACTACCTGCAAGAGCTCAGCAAGATTCATGATACAGCCAGCCAATGGATCACAATTCTGAAGACACCTGTATAGAATTGTTTAGCTCATAGTCCAAGGAATGTCTCTTTGCTTAAGAAGAATCTTCTCCCGCTTCAAACTTTCCTCCCCGAACAATTTTTTATTTTATTTTATTTTATTTATTTTAGAGTATTTTTACCCTGCCTTTCTCCTTGGAAAAGGACCCAAGGCGGCTTACAGTAAGGACAGACAATATACAGTCCATTACAATTAAAACACATTCAGTTTGAGAAACATGGAATTGAGTAGTATCTTACAGCATTAGAAGGCCACATTAAAACTAACAATTGATAACATAATGTCAATGCAATTACACAAGGAGAGATATAAACACAAAGTTATAAGTGGTTATAAACACAAAGTCTGTGTAACCATGTATGGTAGATCCATAAAAAGACACAGTAGGTAGTCCATCATTCAGGGAAAGCTTGGCTGAAGAGAAAGGTCTGAATAGAAAGACAGCAGAGATGGGGCAGCCCTGGCCTCCACTGGGAGGGAGTTCCAGAGTCTGGACGTAGCAGCCGAGAAGGCCCTTTCATGTGTTCCCATGAGATGTACCTGTGAGGGTGGCGGGATGGAGACAAGGGCCTCTCCTGATGACCCTAACACCCAAGCCGGTTCATACTGTGATATTCGATCTTTAAGGTAGCTAGGACCCAGGTCATACAGTGCTTTGTAGGTTGTCAACACTTTGAATTGTGCCCAATAGCTGATTGGTAGACTGGTAGGTGTAATGTGATCTCTGTAACTTGCTTCAGTCAGCAATCTGGCTGCTGAATTTTGGACCTGTTGAAGTTTCCTGAGGCTTTTCATCGGTCTGTTTTAACACTGGTTTTACTATTGCCTCCTTTTAGCATGCTGGAATCCTGCCCTGTTGCAAGAAGACATTAACTACTTTTCCTAACCAGCCTGCCATACATTCTCTGGTAGCTTTTATGAGCCAGGAAGGGCAAGGGTCGAACAGACATGTGGTGGCCCTCATCTCCCTAAGGGTCCTGACCACATCACCTGGCTGTTGAAGATGAAAGTTAACATGTGAGAACTGTGTCCCTCTGCTTTAATCCAGCCAATACCTCCCCCCTCCCCACCCCATGAAGGGCACACCTTACTGGCTGAGGTGTGCCCTTCATGGGGTGCATCATTCTAAAGTACCAGCTTCCCAATAAGTGCCATCACAAGAATCATGAATTACAGATGCTGGGGAAATTACTAGGGCACCTGCTTATTTCCTCTGCAGGGACACTGCCCCAGGTCAGTCAGGTTTCTTTTCTCTTGCGCGGCTTAAGTTGACGGTGTCACTTAGAGACTAAAGACATTTGCTCAGGCTGGGAGGTGTCTCTTGTGAAAGCTTGTTTATAAGTGCAAAACTCTCACTGCGGAAGTCCCAGTTCCCTGGAGCACATTGTGTGAGTGCCTGTCACTAAGCATGAAAGACCAGGACTTTCTTGCTTGGGCATCCTGCCAGCATTTTACCGCCCCAATCATATTTTTCCCATGAACTATAAAAACACAAGAGACTTGCAAAACCAAAACAACCCCAAGCTTCTCCCATCTCACTCTACAAACATGGCCCTCCCCTTTCTCGGACCCTTCTGAAGGAAGGAAGCATGCCAAAAGAAAACATCTAGCCTTGATTACTTACAAATAGGGCATCTTAATTAAGTCTGCCTGGCAGAAAAACCATTCATGTTCAAGGGCAAGACCACCACAGGGATGCAAGCCCCAGCACACTCACCTGGAAGCCTGCTGGCGTTTGCACCTTTGGATCACAGTCTTCCAAGACTTCTTATCGCAGCCTGTGTAACTTGCCTGCGCTTCCATCTGTAGGCAAATACTGTATATACTCAAATATAAGCCTAGTTTTTCAGCCCTAATTTTGGGCTGAAAAAAGGGGCCCTCGGCTTACATTCAGGTCAATACTTTTAGCCACCGAGGCAAGTTATCTGTGGCTAAAAGTCATTTTAAACGTTGCATGCCGCTTCTCATGACCCTCCTCTGCATCACAGGGGAGCGGCACATGATGTTTAAAATGACTTTTAGCCACTGACCCAAGCACTTGCATCAGTGGCTAAAAGTTATTTTAAACATCACACACCCAGCTCACAAAGGAAGAGCTGCTAGGCCCTGTTGCATTTCCCACCCTAGACTTATACTCAAGTCCATAAGTTACCCCAGTTTTGGGGGGGTTAAATTAGGGGCCCCGACTTATACTCGGGTCAACTTATACTCAAGTATATACGGTATCTTGTTTTATCTATGTGATGCTGACAATAGACTGGCTACCAAACAAGGGTGTTTAAAAAATTCAGTTTTATATTGCTGTCATGCAGTTGTGCTTTCAACACTAGAATACCATAATGTGTTTAATTGTGTTTTAACATCAATACTGAACTTCTAAGGCTTGGCACAGTAAGCTGCAACTAGAGCAGGCCCTTTTAAATCAATGGAACACATGGAAAAGTTAATTTAGCAAAACCATGCTGATTCAATCGACGTACTCTACCGTGACTTAGGTTTCCATTAATGAATGTTTGTTGTTTGTATATCAGTTTTAATCTTGTTGTCAACTGCTTTGAGCCTAAGGATGATCCTATCCATATTTGGTAAGAATGAAACTGATTTTTCAAGGGGCCTTATTCTCTAGATAATGTTTCAGGACTGCAACCTTATGGTGTAGTCCTATATACACACTAAGCGGAACAAAGCCTTACTGAACTAAATGGTGCTCACTGCTACATAGAAAAGTACAGGATTCCACTGTTAATTCATTTCAGTGGGCTGGCTTGTATGTCTTAACACAGCAAGTGAAGAAAATTTGTTTTCTCTTTGCAGGTGACAGAACCACCAAGGAGACTGACATATTCTACAAGCAGAAAACTCATGGGTGAAATATCTCAAGGTTGGAATAAAACCCTTCAGGTTCTATGAAAACTCTATGAAAGCAACATTTTTTAAGTTCCCCAGATTTGCTTCCCTTGTTCCCACCAACAGGAAATACAGAAGAGTTGTGATGATTTATCAGTATTGTTTCAAGTTGGCTCTCAAAATATAAACACTTGAAGTAGACTTTTGAAAACTCTGCCTATTAGAAAACAGAATTGCATTCTGAAGTAGACAAAGCACACAGATGGAATTGATAATAGTGTCAGAGATATTGCTGATGGAAATTTCTTAAATTTAATATGTGAAAAAGCCAATCCTGTTGCCTCAAGTATGGCTTGAAAAATACTGGGTTTAAGTTGTACACCAAACTTGTCTCCAAAATCTTTAATTTTCCAAACCCAAGTCTGCCTGGCTCATAGATGGTTTATTCATCTGGTTCATCCGGATCCCTGATTATCCCCATACCCCAAGCAGTACTTATCCTTTTTAAGTTCCCCTCTAAAACATATTATTTATTTACTTGCTAACTTTAGTTTGTTAGTGAAAAATAAACAGTAAAGTCTGTTATAGCTGACTGCTGAAGGCAAAATAGAAAAGGGGGTGTTCAGGGAAGACAATGCCTTGATTGGATAAACATGAAGAACAGCTGGGATGCAACACAGCGTCATTATTCAGAGCTGCCACATGATGCTGTGCAAGTTCCTACAGAGGAACAAGAGGCAATATATGCATTATATTTCTTTCTTGTTGTATCCCTGGACTTCTTTGTTTTACTCTCAGGGATGCCCTGTGAGTGGATAGGTTGAGGGATCTTTTGAACACTACACACAGACTAATCTGGTTTTGCTGACAAGAGCATCCCTTAATCTTCATCAGTGACAAATGAAGTGACTCTTCTGCGTCTTCCATCATAGAGAACTAAGGGCAGCATACTTGGGGTTCATCTGGAATGCCAACTAGGCTTACGTTTCTGTGGCAATATTAAAGTGGTTGCCTCAAGTGCCATCAGGCCATGCTTGTTGCAAATATCATAATCCAGCACAGGTTTACATGGAAACACGCACCAGTGACTGATCTCTGCCCCCCTCCCCCCCACACACACAAGCTCCTATTTCTCAGCAATGAGCAGTTACTACTGGAGGTGAAACATGTGGCTTCAAAGGAGTGCTTTTTAACGGGTGGACTGATTGAAGCATGCACATGCACATGCTGCTTAAGATCAGTTTGGTTCAACTCTCACTGTTGCAACTGTCTTTTACTGGACTCAGAGGGCAGCCACACTTACATACTTACCTCTGCAGGAGCCTTTGTAAGAAAGGTAAATGGCAAAATATCATCTACAGTGACTGTCTAGGTTTCTGCCCATACGGAGTCTGCCTTCTCTCCTATCCATCCCAGTAGGCACCACGTTCTGTGTTGTGCATGTGGATTGTTATTAAACGGTCTCTTAGGAGGAGAAGAAAAGTAAAAAAAAGACAAAGACAAACATGTGCCGGCACCTTAAAGACTAACTTTTATACTTTTTAATGTGAGCTTTTGTGGACAGGTCTACTTCATCAGACACAAGACATTGTTTTCCTTATAATCATAAAATCATGACGTTGGAGAAGGCCTATAACATCACTGAGACAAATTTCTTGCTTAATGCAGGAATACATATTACAGCGTACCTGCCAGGAGGTTGTCTCAATTTCTTTTGAGCAGACTAACATGGCTACCCCTTCTGCAACTACATCTTAGAAGAAGGGTGAATTATGAAGTTCATCAAGGAAAAAGAGAGTCCAATACAAATTTCTCATGTTGTAAGGTGTTTTCCTTTGGAAATAAGATAATCTGACACAGAACAACCTGGGCAATAATACAGTATTTCACGAGGCATCCATATTTAATGTAATTTTAGACCCAGAAAAACATCATTTTCCCACAACACTGTTACCTGGGTCTTCAAGCATTAGCTCCAGGTAATTCAAGGACTATCAAACTGTCTGCCAACAACTGCTTTGCTCATATATTTTTTAAAGCTCTCTGTGCTTTGGTGTGTAATAATGCCAATGCTTTTAAATGTTAGAAATTTAGTAACAGACATATATAGCCCTGAGAAAACCTGGCAATCATAACAGCTAAAATAAATAATAGCTCCTGGGAATCACCTTTGTCCACCTGCCAATTCCCATCTGTTGGTTTATACTGTTCTTCCAATGATTGAACTAGTCAATCCAGTCTAGACTAAATTCTGCAGTAAACCATGAGAATGAACTATGAGGCTTAACTTGAATTACAGAGCCCTCTTTCCCCATTTATCTCTCTTTACACTTCCCTTCTTCTGCTACTGCCCTGTACTGTATATTAATTTTACTATGTAAGCCGTGCAGGATAGGCATCTGTTTATTTAAACTTTTCTAAAGAAGTATGTAGACTGCTAGAGATAAATGAACATATGGCAATACAGTGGCACCTTGTATAAAGGAATTAATTCGTTCCAGATGAAATTATGTTAAGCAAATTTTCCTTTATACAAATTTCCCATAGGAATGCATTGAAAACAAGAGTAATCCCCTAATCACAACCATTTTTATGCTGTGCGAATTCGCCCCATAAGTGATTCTGTTAAGTAAATGTCCCCTATCTCTGGAATTTTTTATGTTGTACAGATTTTAAGTTATACAAACTGTTATACGAGGGTCCACTGTACATTATAACAAACAGTTTTACAACATAAAAAATTCTGGAGATAGAGGAAATTTGCTTAACAGAATCACCTATGGGGTGAATCTGTACAACATAAAAATGGGATCACTCTGTTTTCAATGCATTCCTATGGGAAATCTGTATAAAGGAAAATTTGCTTAACATAATTTCATTTGGAACGAATTAATTCCTTTATACAAGGTACCACTGTATTTTGTGATCATCCTGTCTGGAAATTGGTTTTATGCAGCATCTGAAAACACTGATGCTAAAGATCCTGGCCCAAGAAATGTGTATACTGGGTTCTGGAACCGGTTACAAGAATTTTTTCCACAACAAAAAGTGCAGCCAGCCAACAAGAGTCAAATGAGATCTTTTTAGGTGGTGGCCATCAATCCTTCTCAAAGATTATCCTAAGAGCAATGTGAAAGCAAAGAGTGATGGAAGTGGCATGGGAAAGTACTATGGCTGACGTCTTCCAAGTCTTGCTAGTGCATCAAACAACTGGATTTTCTCCAGCATGAACTGGCTCAGCCCCAGTGACAATAACTTGTAATCTCTTGGCTTCCCTGAAAATGCGAAGCGTGACTTTTTCACGGCCCCATTTCCAGCTCTTAGGATTTCCTGGCTTGTGACAAAGCAGAAGCCTAGCTTACAAGCCAGCACATCTCTGGTTGTTTTCAGCAGAAGACTGTTCATATGAGGTCACTGTTCTGCGTTCCCAGGCTTCTAGAACTCAACTTGTTCACATTTTGCACAGACACTTTCCAGAATTTGCAGCTGGAAAATCCAAGAAACCTCCCCTGATTCTCTCAAGTGCCAAGCCAAGACAGCTTGAATAGGGCTGAATGTCATCTAGAGGAATACTCAACTATATATTACAATGTTTTGATAAGGGTTTGAAGAGCATTTAAGGGTCATTTACTCTGAGATATTGAGTTATGCCATAAATACCTATTGCTGGGAAGGAATTATCTGGAAATAGGTATTCCATGAACAGTGGAATGGAATGGTTTGCTATCAAACATCCAAACAAATGAATAGAAAGGGATCAAAGTCTGCCTGTATTTCTGTTGTTAAACTGAATAGGAGCCGAAAATAATTTCTTATTGTTGTAACTGTTGCCAGATGGAGATCTCCCAGTGATAACCCTCAAAATTTCAACCTACCACTTACTCATTCCTGCTTCCAAGTATGCCCAGAAAGTCCATCTTCTATGCTACTCTGTCCTGCCATAGTACATTCCTTTCCATCTCCCGAATTTTACCATCCATTCTCAACGAAGGTCCCAAACAAAAGTCCCTATAATTAATAAGAATAATAGCTAAAATGTACTGTTGTCAGCTATCTTGATTCCTCTGACAAAGACAAAGGTTTGCTTATTCATTGCAAATCCAGAAAGCAATTATGTCCACTTGAATACATCCACACACCCACAGAGAGAGAGAGAGAGAGAGTCCTGCACCTCCAACCTCCCAAATCTACTGCAAGCCAACACTGCATTAAATGGAGATAGGCATGCTTTCTGGAAGCTATAAATTGTACCTTATAGTGTCTCAAGAGCTTGGCCTTAAGTATTTCAGGTGGGAGAGGAAAAACATCCCCTCTCAAGCTGGCAAGTTTATAAAGGCTAACAAAAATACAGTAGCCTGTAATCCAGCAGTCACTTTGGTGTGTCTTGCTGAGTGTGGAGGGTTCTCATGGACAGTGAAGGCTCATCCTCTTCAGATGTTGGGAGGCTGTGAGGATTCATCATGTTTTTAAATGATTGAATAGGAATAAAGAAACATCAGAATTCTGTGTTACAATCCCTTTGCTTTAATTTTTTTAAAAGAAATTCTACAATGTTCATCACTAAAACGATTATCTGAAGAACTGAACATTTGAACCTGCTGTCAGGATGGAAGCTATTTTATATTTACACATTAATTAGGGAACAAAGCTTATTTTCAAGATTAGGAGAAAAGAAGGTAATTTAAGTGTTTTCTATTCGTGGTATACTTCAGTATATTATTCCATTCCAACCTAGAAGGAAACACTCATGGAAGAGGGATGTTTGGGATTGCTATAATTTTGTTTAATACTGAATTTAAACATTTACATTAAGCATATTATTACCACAAGAAAAGATTTCCCATGTCGTAAAAGAATAACAATAGAACATGGTTGATTTCTACTTTCTCAGTCGGTATTACATAATCAGGTCTGCTTTCTAATTTTGTATATACCAAAGATAATATTTGATTTTTTTATTCAAAAGCTATATTTGTATCATACATTTTGCAGGCATAAATGGGGTGGCTTAACATATGTCAATAGCGCTCCAAGTTTCCATTTGTGAAGCAAATATTGCCTTAAGGTATTGGCTGGTGGAGAAGCAGGGATCATCCTTCTGCT
>JAHTLZ010003254.1:0-32603 GCA_023846285.1 Phrynocephalus versicolor | reverse complement strand
GAAAACAACCTACACCCAATTTCTTTAGCTTAAATTTATCCTTATCAGAAGGAATGCCCCTTCAATCTGCATAATGATTGCAGCCCAGTTTGGCCATCTCCTTATGAATTTTGAACTTTCGACAGCAGAGCCAAGCCTTTTTTCCACAACAGAATTTGTTTTTCTTTCAGATGTT
The DNA here is from genome assembly GCA_023846285.1 of Phrynocephalus versicolor. Taxonomy (NCBI): domain Eukaryota; kingdom Metazoa; phylum Chordata; class Lepidosauria; order Squamata; family Agamidae; genus Phrynocephalus; species Phrynocephalus versicolor. The sequence goes on along the minus strand of JAHTLZ010003254.1, from coordinate 32,428 downwards.
GTTTAAAATATAATCTGAGAAAAGACCTTGAGTGCGTTCCACGTCCCCTCCCTTCTATGTGTGTGCAAAAATAAAGGTCTGAAGAGGGGCTTGTGTAGCCTGTAATAATTGTTTCTATGTAATTCAGTTGTTTAAATATGAGAATTTTGTTTTGGGTTTATTTTATGGGAAAAGTGTTTAGGGACATTTTTATAGAAATTTTTAGGGAATTTGCTTTGTTTTGGGGTTAAGTGAAATATGGGAATTTTGTTCTAAGATTTTATGAGAGAAGAATTTGGCTTGTGTAGCCTGGGATGAATTAAGGACAGGAATTCCGTTCCTGATTCCTGCATTGGATTTCATAATTCTGCTGTGGAAACTAGATATTTCTGCTTGTGCTGTTTTTTACAGCACCAAATCAATTTAGTGTGATTTTTTTTCAGGCCAATTTACTCCAGCAATGATTATTTCACTCCAAAGTTTGATTTCCCCTCTGCATTTCATTCTAAACTCCCCCCCCTCTTCGTGTCTACTCTAGGTCTTTCTATACATATATTTCTCTCTCTCAAACTCTGCTGTGTGTTGTGAGAGACTGTCATATTGTCATATGTTTGTCCTGTGTCTTTGTGTTACTAAACATTTGCTAGTTGTGTTGCTGGCCTCTTGTATTGACTCTTGTTTTAATTGTTTGGCCATGAATGGGATAAAGAATAAAAAATTGGAAGTCACTGAAATTTAAACCCATGACAATTTAATTCTTGAATTAATACAGATCCATGATATATAAATATTGCACTATGATGAATTAGATCTTGATATTTAACAAGACTGATATGTTGCTAATTTGAATTTAGACTGACAGCCTATGTGAAGGAAAAAAGTGGTCACTCAGAATTAGGGAAAATGGAAAAGAACAAAATATATTTCATATATGAAGGAAGGTTGTTTAAAAGAAAGTGTTATAACTATTAGTTACTTAAAAAGGCATGAGGGATCTATAGGAAGAAAATATAGGGTAAATGCAGGTTGCTGAGGGTCAGCGTAGGTGAACAAAAAAAGGTGTTGTGAAATGTTGTGGTTTTGATAATTTTTTAGGTAGAAAGACAAGTTAGCAAGATACCATGAATTGTTAAAATATATAGCTCACACTAGTTTTCAATTTGTTTAAGATGACAAAAAAATGTTCTGTTAAAACACTGCAACAAGTAATCAGCTTTTCTATTGAATTTGGGAACCTATTTTTATTCTACATTTGCCTAGAAAACATTCTGCTTGTTTGTGTTGTGTCCACAGTCAGATGTGTTCATGTTTAGACATGAGACATATCTGAATGCCACCATAACTGTTAATTCACTTAAAATATATATATATGTTAAGTTAAAATATTATTTAGTAAATTTAAAATTTAGTAATCTTGTCTGCTATTTAAATATATTTGCCTGTTTGTTTGTTCTGTTCTGTCCTTTGAATCTGCCTAGCTGGCTCACTTTGATCAATTGCCCTGTGTTCATCAATCAGTGTTGTTCTATCAAAAATATATTTGGTGTGTGAATTTGTGCACTTAAATTTCGACTACATCCCTCTAGGAAGATCTGTATAAGAGAAAATTTTTCTGCCCTGTTTTTGTGCTTAGATACAAAGCAATATATGTAATACATTTTAATCTAGCAACCTATTTTAGTCATTAGAAAGACACCGCTGGCCGTCATCACGGGTGAATCGTGCTAGATATGCTCAGTTCAGACATAATACATATTTGAAAGTTACCACAAGAGCTGTAGTGATGAATGTTATTTATTTCTCACAAACAAAGCTGCAGATATGGAGAAGTGTTATTGTATCCTTGAATGCCACAGGACGAAGGCAACGCATGTTTTTTTTCCCTTGCATACTTTTCTTTCCAAATGCTGCTTAATTCATAAAGCTTGGGCTAATGGCTTATGTTTTATTTCACTATTGTGTCATTTTTGTATGGTTTCCAATCGAAAAGTTGCCCAAAATTATTAAGAAATTACATTAGTAAAGCATAATGAATTGGTGCTCCCAGAAATCTCCCCCCGTTGTTTTACTGAGCCTACCCTGTAACTCATTTTTGCCCTTTACACAGATAATGCCCTTTTTAATGCAAAAAGGGGGGCCTCACGCTGCTAACGAGATGTTTTGGGAAAGATTTTGTAAGATTCCTTGAACTGCATTCTGGTATTAAGGTTTTGAAATGAAAAACATTTGTCCTGGTATGTTTCAGACTGAAAGGCAAAAGTGAAAGGAAGGAGGAAAAGAGGAAATCCAAAACATGAGAGACATAGACTCAACAAAGTAAACCACGGCCTCGAATTTGGAACTGCTGAGCAAAACTCTCAATAACAAAACAATACTGTAAAGGTTCATAGCTTTGTGAGCCATATGCAAAATGACAGGCAAGTCCCTCTGATTCAATTCACTTTTAAACAGCAAACTGTTAGATTGCCTCCAGTAAATTCAAATGTCATCCAACAAAAGGTCCTTAGTTTAATGGGGTTCTTGCCGACACTCTAGTATGTATACACATCTTTGGCTAACACCACCCTTCCAGTATTTCAGGTTTTTATTCTCAGGTTGCTGGAGCCCTCCCTCAGTGTCCAGACAAGCCATGTCATCCCTTCCAAGTTGGTGACTGGGTGTGCATAAAGTCTTTCCAACGCAAGAACTGCCTCCAACCCCGATGGAAAGGCCTGTTTCAGATCATGCTGACAACCTATACAGCTATCTCTCTTTGCTAGTCATCTTTCCTAGGTACCTGCAGAAACACCTTTGGTTTTCGGCTGCTCCAACTTCTGAGACTCTGCCTACTCCTGATGAGTCCTGCCTGAGTCCTGCCTTCTCCAGCTGGTCCTGCCATCCTGCCTCTGTGCCGCTTCCTAATCTACCTAAACACCGGGTCTGGATTGCTGCTTCGTGTGGGGAACCATCACATCGACAGCCCTGGTCCCGTCTTCCTGGCCGTATCAGCCCCATCCTTCAAATGGAGTGGTACCGAAGGCCTTTATCATCACCTGCAGCCGTCTAGCTGTCTCAGCTGAAGCAAAACAACAGACTGGTTGCAGAGTCATGGAAGCAAACAAGGCACTTTAAAGAGACTGTTTTGTTCCAACCACAGCAGTGTTTCTTCTTTTAAGACTCATCCTGAACTGTTATAATGGCAGCAAACTTCACCACCACCACAACCACCACAGACTGCCAGCAGGCTTTTGCACACCTTTTAGCAGATCTACCTATTTATTCTTGCAGCCATTTCAACCCAGCACCTTTGCAGTTATTTACAACTGATGTTTAGAAGCAATTACTGTTTATGATGTTTTTGAAGCATACTGTATGTTCTGTATCTGTAATCTGTATCTGCAATTCTATAGTCTTACTGAATTCTGGTATGTGCTACCTTTGCTATCATATCCCTTACCTTACCTTTGTATTGTATAACTTTCTCTGTGTCAACTGAACTTCTGTCATTCACAGAAAGGGCATCCACATACATATTCATTTGTTTAGCAGTCAAAGGAACAGAAAGCACTTGTTTTCCCAAGCCCAATGAACCCTGTAATTCAGCACATCATCAATGGTGTCAATTAACATATTTCACAGAATAGTTGTTCCCCAAATTCAGTTTGCCAAAGCTTCATTTTAACTGATGTCTATGCCCTCCTATTCAGCCTTATGGTATATATGTATTATCCATGCCCTCCTGATTCCCTTATGCCAATCTATTATACTTTACCTAACATTCAAACAGCAGAGCACCCCACTGTCAGTCAAATGAGACTTTAAATGAATTTTGTGTTATGGTTTTAATGTATGCTGAAAAAAAAATGAGGGAAGTTGTGATTACACAAATTACAATTTCACAGAATCTTAGGCCTTAAGCAAGCAAGACCTCCTTACTGTTAACAAAAAAGCATTATGTCACCTCAAGTAAATTAGCTATTAGATTGCACCTACCCTCAAAGAAAATAGATACACCTAGATATATGTCAGAATAGTAAAGTCCCTGCACTTACTCATTCATGAATATAAACAATACCTATACTGTTATAACTATACAAAAGACATACAATCAATCAGGCCCAATAAAGCAACACAGTTAAAGTAAAATGGCCGCTGGAAAGTCTTAAATCATCCAGCAAACAAAAGGCTTAAGCAATTGAGTGTTATACTTCGTAGCATTAGTTTCAAAAATAGTTTTTATTCTATTTTTTTTCAACTTCCTCGGAAAAAAAAAAACGGGGGACTGATGAAAATTAATTAATAAGAATTAATAAGAATTAATAGAATTAACTCAATATGAGAATAAAAAGCTAGAAATTATTATAAAGAGTTAAACCTGACTGAAGGTATTAGGTCATGCTGGCATAAAACACAAAATAGATAAGAACCCAGGTGCCAGAAATAGCAAATTCTTGTGGTTAAACCAAGATAAGGAGAAGCGAAGATGACACAGATAAGTGGGCACCATCTCATGGTGCCAAAAGCGTCATTTTCTGGGAATTCAATCTCAAACTAAAAATAGGCAAAAGCCATTTCTGAGAATTATGACGAAATACGTAAGCTGCGGTTACAGAAAGAGTATAAAAGACCACGGAAACTATCACTCAGGGTCCAGAACAACAAGGCCGTTTGGCCATGTTGCACTCGGATCTTAAGCTAACCCATTCTCTGTATTGTCCGATCCAGGAGGCAGCAGGGCCTCTGGCCATACTGCGCCCTGGATCCTTAAGCTAACACATTCTCTGTCCTGTGCTGTACCTCTATCTGTCTTTAATAAACCTTTTTGCTATATAACTAATTCGGCGTGGCAGCTTTGATGAATCACCAATGATGTATTGACAACTTATATAGGTGCATTGGCAACTCACAAAGAAAACAACCTACACCCAATTTCTTTAGCTTAAATTTATCCTTATCACTTGGCTTTGTATAGGGGAGCTGTGTTTTAAAAGGCACAAAGGTAAAACACCAAGGAATTATTAATTCTTTCATATTCTTCATGGTCTCCAACAAACATGATGGGACAAATATTTAATGAATTGGCAATATCGCTGAATATCACAATTCATTTTTAAAAAATTGTTTCCATCTTTCATCCTGAGACATTTTTTAAACAAATGGTATGCAGAGAAACAAAAGCGACACATCCTGGTTCTAAGTACTTTCCACTCACTGAGGACTAACTGAAACTTGTTATATCAATGAGATACCAGATTTTCCTGGGGTCAGAAATACCCCATATTGGCCAGAATCCTATTACTGATTTTTGTTAAGCAAAAATGTGTAAATCTGCATGAAGGGCCATGCCTTAAGAATGAGTTAGTGAAGAGGTTCCCAAACCTTTTCACCCCGTACACCACTTGCCATATTTTTTTTTGTTTTCTATAGATCCTCTGCATGCCTAATATTGAATTTTCCTATACTTATTAACTTCAAATGTGTTTTTGACAGCTGACACAGTGCTACTCACTTTGTTAGGGGCTTTAGTCACATGGACAATTGTAAAAAAAAGAAAAACATGTACAATTTTTATTCATACCTTTATTGAAAAGACACAAAATGCAAGCAAATATTTGGATTTAGAATGAAACAAAAAAGAATCTAGTAAAATTTTTACATAAAATTAATAGACAAATGATGTTGTTAATGGGAGGCATGAGTCTGATGCTCTGATAGCAATTGTTCAATATTTGACTTCAAATCAGCAAGGTATAGTCTTAAATCTTCACGTTCAGTGATTTGCAATTGATTTCTTTTTTTTTCTTTTTTTCTTTTTTGTAAGAAGATTGGCAACCATGCTAAACCCTCTTTCCACAAGGCATGGAGATGGAAAAAGCTATAAAAATCTTTCTTGTAATAGTCCATAATGCAGGATAAGCAACAGATATATCTTTCTGAAGCCAGAACTGCTGATACCCCATTCTGAACTGCATCTTAAGTTCTTCGTTAGTGCTTATTCCAATCAGTTCTTCTTGTAATGTGACATCCGATTCTTCAATGTTACCATATGGATTGATAATCCACTGTGGTATTTCCATAGTCAAAACACCCTCAAGCCTGGTTTTAAAGTCTGGGTGAAGGACAATTAAATGTTGAACATAGACGAAAACATCATCATCCTGCACATTTGTCAATGACAAGATAGGGAACTGGGAAAATTCACGCCATCCAATGTTTTGCTTCATTAGATTAATTCTGGCAAGAAAAGCTGCAATGATGGACTTTGTTTTTATTAAATTCAGACTGTCACTTTGTAATTGCAAGTTAACCTCATTAAATTTAGTAAACAAATATGTTAAATAAGCAATGTCTGGTTTCCATTTGATTAAATTTTCCTTCAAGATGGGATCTTTAGCATCCAAAAAATCTAAAACTATCTCAAAAAGTGAAAAAAAATCTTGTCAAACATAAGCCTTTTGAGATCCAGAATACTTCAGTGTGAAAGAGTAATCGATGAAAGTCCTCATCATTTTCTTCACACAACTGTGTAAATAACTGAGAGTTCAACATGTTGATACAGATCTTGTTTACTGCATTTTTGACAAATTGAAGAGATTGATGCAATCTGGCACTCAGATTTTTAGCTACTAAATATTGTTGATGAATGACACAGTGAATTGCAAACACACCAGGTACATTTTGTTTTAAATGGCTTATAAAACCACAATAGTGCCCAAACATGCCTGGTACTCCACCTGCTGCTGATAATATTATAATTGATAAAGGGATTGCTTTTTCAATAAAATAATATTTTAAAACATTGACTATTAATTTGCCTTTAGTGTCTGTTGTCAAAGTTCTCACAAAGAGTAGTTCTTCATGAATTTCTTAGTCCATAAGAAAATGAATATATGCCAAAAATAGTGCTTCATTACCAGGTAAAGTTGACTCATCTAGTTGAATAGATAAATGGTTTGTTTTCAGATAATTACAGAAGAAGCTTTCAACATCATGACTCATTTCATCAATACAGCTTTGAATAGACATGGGCACAACTTAGCGGAATTCCCGTTTCTGTTTCCGTTCCTCGTTTCCGTTATGGAACGGAAAAGGAAATGACAATTACTCCGCCAGAACTCGAACTCGAACCGACTAAAGAATAATTGGTTCAGATTTGTCGTTGTCGTTCCTGGCATCACGGCGATCCCGCGATGCCAAGCGGCACAGAAAAAAAGTTTTTTTTTTTAAAAAAAACCGATTCCCGGCCAAAAAGGAGGCGAAAATATGCCTGCCTGAGTGAGGGCTCAGGGCACCTACCAGAGGGGTGGTTTCTGGAGGGGGGTCCCCGGCCTCCCCATCTCCTCCTGTCCCTCCTGGCCCTGGGCTGCGCTGGGGGTGGGCATCCTCGTCGTCCCGCCAAAGTCGCCGCCGCCCGCCGCCCGCAATTCAAGCGGAAGCGGTACAGAAAAAGAGTTTTAAAACTCCCCCCATTCCCGGGCCAAAAAGCAGGTGAAAATATGCCTGCAGAGTGCACCTACCAGAGGGGTGGTTTCTGGAGGGGGGTCCCCGGCCTCCCCCCCTCTCCTCCTGTCCTGTCCTGGGCTGCTCTGGTGGTGGGACTCGCCGCAGGCTCGCACGCAGCAACAAGCCGGACTCGCCGCCGGCCACCGCAATTCAAGCGGAAGTGGAACAGAAAAAAAGTTTTAAAACACCCCCCCCCATTCCCGGGCCAAAAAGCCGGCGAAAATATGCCTGCAGAGTGCACCTACCAAAGGGGGGGGTTTCTGGGGGGGTTCCCGGCCTCCCCCCCTCTCCTGTCCTGGGCAGCCGGACTCGAGTCGCCATGCCATGCAGTGCGGGTGGGGGATCCAAAATGGGACGGCGACCGCAATATTTTTTTTTGAAATCGTGGTCCAAAAACACACAAGCACCACAGAAACATGCGAAATTTGCTAATTGCTATTGCAAAAACTGCCAGATTTTTTACAGCAGCAGTGGGTTTTTCTTGCAACAAAATGTCTCCTCCTCTGTTCTCTCTCCATTGATTTTATTTTATTATATTTTTTTACACCTGCGCAATGATGGGCTGGCCAAGTGGCCATGTGGGAGTGGACCATGCAAATTTTTGGAGCCATTCCACCAATCGCATGGCCACTTGGCCACTGAGACTTCTGGGATGTTCCAAAAAGCCCACTAAACCCTGCCCTAGCCCCCTAACCCTAACCCTAATCCTTGATTCCTTACCCATACGCCACAGTACACTGTCCTCTTAGTGGGTCAGAGAGGCACCTAGCAGTGCACTCCAATACTCACCCTAACCTCACCAGTAACTAGCCTAACCCTAGCCTTTGCGCTAGCCCTGTCCCCTAAGCCAGATCTGTACTTGCATTGCACTACTACGCAAGTATGCTTCCCTTCTTGGTGAGACACAGCGGGTGCAAAGAGTCCGCCAGTCCGTCACTTGTGGCCCTGGGTGACTTCTGCAGGCTCAGCTTGGCAGCATGTGTGTCATGCTGCAAACCCTGCCCGCGAGTACCTGTCTCTCACTGACTGATGCAGGGAAGGCACCCCAAAAAGAGGGGTGCCTCTGCCAGTCTGCTGTGTCTCTGTCTGCAACTTGGTATACATATTCATATGGCTATGCATGCCCTTTTGCAGCAGCAGGTGAGGAGAGGAGACCCCCATACCATGAGGGGTCTCCAGGAGCCTGCTTTCCCTTCCTAGCAGGTGAGGATAGGAGGCACCCCCCCAAAAAAAAAAGAGGTGCCTCCAGGAGCCCGCTTCCCTTTATAGCGGGCCAGCGGAGGCACCCACCCCAGAGAGGTGCCTCCAGGAGCCCGCTACCCCCCCAAACCAGTTTAACGACAGATGAAAAAACAAAAAACAAAACGACTATTTTTTGCGAAGTTTTGCGAAAAACGGAAACGAGCCAACACGGGCCGCCTCTGACACACGACAACTCATTTTCCCTAGTCGTGCCCATCTCTAGCTTTGAACTATGTTGTTGCTCTAACTGTTTTATCTGTTATACTTCAAATTGACCTATTGCCTCTTTATTTTTCTATGTTGTTCACTGCCCAGAGTTCCTATGGGAAAGTTGGAAGGTAGTGAATGTAACACCAATCTTCAAAAAAGGATCCAGAGGTGGTCCTGGAAATTACCAACCGGTCAGTTTGATATGTGTCCCAGGTGAAGCAATGGAAATCATCCTATAAGATAAAATTAATAGGCACATAGAAGTAAAGCCAACATGACTTTTTCAAGGGCAAATGCTTCACTAATCTGTTGGAATTTTTTGAGAGTGTCAACAAACATGTGGATAAGGGAGATTCAGTTAATATTGTTTATCTAGACTTTCAGAATGCTTTTGACAAGATCCCGCATCAAAGCCTCTTGAATAAACTTGCTAGTCATGGATAAATTGGTGTGGATCACCAACTGGCTATGGGACAGGAAACAGAGGGTAGCACTAAATGGACACTTCTCCAAGTGGAGGGAGGTAAAGAGTTGGGTCCCCCAAGGTTCAATACTTGGATCCCTGCTTTTCAACCTCTTCATAAATGATCTAAACAGGAATGTTCAACTTTGAACAGCCCTCATCCTACCTGAAGCTCCAGAACATCCCTGTGGTCAACTCTTTGAGCTTCCGGATGTCCCTGTGGTCTCTGTTCAGAAGCGCGCGCACACATGCAATTTGCCAGTGTTCCAAATTAGGAAGGCAGAGAGCCCCACGGAGAAGCCAAGTCAGGAGGTGGGGCATCACAGCAGCAGGTAAGGGACATGCCTAGGATGGGAGGAGAGATGCATAATGTGCGCATGACACACACGCAATTCAGCTGTGGTGGTGGTGGTGTCAACCTGCAACAGTTGTGTGGGAGTTGGTGATCCAGCTGAGAAGGAAGGGAGGGGTGGGCCTCAGGGGCATTCTGTAAGAACTAGTGGCTTCCCCTATGGGTGGAAGGCCCCTGGTGATGTGGGGTGCCTCTCCTCCTGCCTGCTGTGGGAGAAACTCCCATCTTTCCCCACCAGCCTCATGGGCTCGAAGCCATTCCGTGCCCTAGAGCCCTCCACCTTAGTGAGGTGGCAACTGCCTGCACTTTCTTGCGGCTGCTTCCTCTCACCTTCAGTGCTTTTCTTCCCTCTGCCTTCCCTCTGCCATTGTTCACCTTAAGGCTATGGATACTATTGTCTCCCTAATGAGCCTATTCAGGCCATTGTTCATCGTATGAGCCTAATTCAGACCAGGGTGATAAGAGGTCAAAGCTGACTATAAGATGGAGGACTTGCACTAGCTGTATTCAGACCAATGAAGCTGTTTGGATGAACAGCGAAAAGTTTCTATCTCTCAAAAAGAAGTCCAGTAGCCATGACTCAACTTCCAGAGTTTCTTATGATATTCGTTTTTTTCCGCATGCAAAGCAATCAATATCCCCAGTTTTTTCTTCAATAAATTGTATATTAAACCCTGGTTCAAATAAATGTTTTTTCCATTGTGTTTGTGGGAGCCATTTTTTTCATGGTGTCATTTCTTTTTTCAAATTTTCTCTTTTCAGATTTACTTTCAGGAAATTTGTGATCCTTTACTATACCAATTTAATTAACAAAGTCCCTTTTCAATCTTATTGTCAGTGCTTTCTCAAAGTTCCCAGCTCTAATATTTTGTAAACTGTTATCACTCGTTTCACTTACAGGAGAAACAGTATCCTCTTCAAGTTTTTCCCCCAGTTTCTACATCTTCTAGTTCCCCTTCTGGGTTTTGTTTCTTCGCTGTTTTTTAAACACTCTTGGGTGGCATTTTTATTCCTGGTATTCCTTTACTTTTCTACTCAGTGTGTTTACACCAGGAAATACCCCAGTTGTGTTATATTCTGGGTTTCTTATCTGTGCTTCAAATACAGTAGTTCCTTGGTTTACATGCATAATTCATTCTGGAAACATGCTCGTAAACCAAAATATTCAGAAATTAAAACAAATTTCCCCATTAAAAATAATGCATACATACCTGATCCATTCTGGGGTCCCTCACCACCACAGTCACTCCCTTGCCACTGGAGCCATCACTGTCAACCCCTCGCCGCTGTGGCTGCGGCAAAGATTGGGGGGCCTAGGCCTGTGCTGGTGCCATGGTGAGGGCAAGAGGTGTCCATGGCCAGAGCCTCCTCTGGGGATGGGGCAAGGGCTGGAGGCTTCCACACCTGGGGCTTCTACCATGGCCATCTCAGTGTTCCAATGCTCATTTTGCTAGACAATGCTCATAAAACAGAACAAATATGTTCCAAAATGTTTGCTTGTCTTGCAAAATGTTCATAGTCCAGGGCACTCGTAAGCTAAGGTATTTCTGTAACTCTTTAGATAAATCACATCTCCTTTCCTCTTTCCCCAAAGTGGTTTACTTCAGAAGATTCACTATTAAATTTGGGTCTGGTCAGAATAACAGCTCCCCAGTCCTCCTATAATATCCACAGATTATTTCCAGAGAACCATCAACAGTTATCCAAATTCCAAACAAATCCTCCAAACCAAATTTACTTCATCCCAAAGGTTCTTAAAATTAAAATTCCTTTCTCTTGGATATGCTTCAGGCCCGAATGAGTTCTGTGAACTTAACATGCACAGAAACTACTCCCTTCACTACGTCTAGCCAAGACCCACAATAATTTTCTTCAAAATCTTTTCTGGCCTTTTTTAAAAAGAAAAAACCTTGGCTCTTTCACCAATTATTAATCACTGAAATTCATTCAGATTCCACAGCTGTGCCACTAATGTATTTAACTGTGGTGCTCACCCATATACCTCAATCTATTTCACTAGTGAAGTATTAGGTGGGACAAGCAACACAGCCTCTTGCATAGTTAGGGTTTTAAAATAATATTCCAGTGACACCATTTAATCTAAGCTCACTCCTACTCAAAGAGTTTTTAATTCCCCCCCAAAAAAAGAACACTGCACCTAGTCAATTCCTTATGCATTGAAACTTAAGGCAAGTATTTTTATTCAGGAAGAAAACAAGAAATCTTAGGCAATTTGCTTTAATGTTACAGTGTATTACCGTAAATCCGATTGTTCAGTTCTTAAATACAATGGGCTTTTCTGTTAAACTCTTAACTTTAACCAACAGTTGACAGAGATGCTTTTGACTCTACCTCCAACATTCTTTGTCCACCACCACAACACCCTTTACTGTCATTTTGTAATACCTTCCAAAACATTCCATTAGCCCCTACTCTGAGTCAATCACCTTTCCTTTCCAGGCTATTACCATGCAGAACTCACTCAAATCACCTGGCCCTTACAGTGACCTTCTCAGAAGATTTTAACGAAAATATGTCTTCTCAGATTAGTTGGGGCCAGCAATTGGATTTAGGCCAATGTTTCCTCTGTGACTGTTTATGATAACATAATTTTTATTCTCCATTTTTCTTCCATGTTTGCTCAAAGTATTTGCCATAGCTCTTTGTAAGTCAATTATTGTTTACATATTCTATTCTCTGTCTCATTCTCTCTGGGTGTGTGTGGCTGTGTGTGTGTGTGTGTGTGTGTGTGTGTGTGTGTGTGTGTGTGTGTTTGCATGCATTTTATCTTGGCATCTCATGTACCTTGTGGGGTGCTTTTTAATTGTATGATTTACCTTGCCCATGTCTCATTACTGGTGCTGTTGAGCTTTCCTCAGCCTGCCAAGGACAATGCTTATCAATACAGCTCTGCTGAACATTCCTGATAATTCTTTATTAAATGTTCCATTGAAGTTGAAATCACACACAGCAGGGGCCATAAAAATCATTACCCATTTGAATATTTTTGCTACCACAATGATAATGATACGTGCAATATCCCAATGGGGACTCAATACGTATTACTGAATCCTCACCCCCTACAGTTGACGGTGTGTGTGTTTTTCCCTTCTCTCTCACCTTCCACTTTCTTGCTCTTTTAATGGACGTTCATGGGTTGTATATAAGCCTTGAAGTGAAGCAGCATAAGTAGTCCTCGAAAGGTCTTATCTTATAAATTCTTTGGTTTTCAGACGCTTTAAGTTATTAATGTGAAAAAATATATAATTCATGTGGAGAGATTCATGCAAAAAACTTCATGCAGAGAGATTCATGCACCTCTTAAATACTCAAGGACTCTGCATTTCCACATAGAAACACAGAACAGCTCGCTGTTCTGAATGTGTTCTCCCTTGTTAGTGAGCGAGCCATCACTTTTCCTTTTAATCATGTGAAACTTGTTCTGATCATTCTCAGACATAATTATGAAAGACAGCCATTGCTCAGCTGGAGATGCACAAGAAAGAAGTGGCTAAATCTATAATTCCACTTCCTTCCTTCATTTTCCCGTTTATGGGTTGTAAAGTGATCAGAACCAGAGTTTTGGAAACAACAAATATACAAGACCAATTTGTTTTTAAAAATAACTTTCCAAGTTCTGTCCAGCATTAAATGTCTAGACCTGTGCTACATAATGTGGAATGCAAATTGCATGGTTATTGTATGATAAATTGGTAGTCATTATAAAAATTTGCACTGCCACACCTCAGTTAAGGGCCAACACAAGCTTTATTAGAAAGCACAAAAGGTTAACATAGCACAAAAAACACAGAGAGACTAGATGCACCTAGGGACCTGAATCAGAGAACCACCAATGGAGATTGCAGGGATTCTGGACCCCCAACTGGTACATAACACTTCTTTAAATACCTGTTAAGAGTCCTCACTCGGCTTCCAGAAGCTTCAACTAACAGTTACCCTTTTGTTGTTACCAGCCAAATCCAGTTTGTCTTTGTTCAGTACCTCAGTTATTGCCACATCCATAAACACTTCTTTCATGTACAGTGGTACCCTGACTTAAGAGCAGCTCAACTTAAGAGCAATTTGACTTAAGAAGAGAAAACTGTTGGCATTTTAACTGCCGCCTTACAAATTTTAGATATGGTCTGCTCGACTTACAATTTTTTCCATTGTTTTGATTTTTAATTTAGTTTTTCAATTTTTTAGATAAGTACCCCGACTTAAGAGTAGTTCGACTTAAGAGCATGCATTCGGAACGGATTAAATTTTTAAATTGAGATACCACTGTACTTAGTACGTACTGCTTATGGAAACTTCTACAGTTATGCTCTTGTGCTCAAGCACCCTCCAGCTGTTACCCAAGTTGAAAACAGGAAGCCCTATATGTTGCTATCACTCAGTGTGTTCTCATAAGAAATTTCAGAAGTTGAATATGTACTGCTACAGCCCTTATGGAGATATAAGCTTTATTGATATTATATTGTATTTGCCCTTAAATCAAGTAAAAAAATCCCACCTTATCATGTAGTACTTATTTTTCATTCTTTTAATGTATAATGCTACAAAGAATAATATATCCTTGGCAGGGTACATATTTGTCCATGTATTCAGGGCAAGGGACCAAAGAAAACATTTATGTTGCATCACCCATTTTATGTTACATGATGTTACCAGAGAGAAAGACAAAAGTAGCTATGGGACTGTAATTTTCAGTGCCTTGTTGAGGGTTTTGCTCATTTATAAAATCTGTATCCCTCTACACCCTCCTTTCTCCCCTCCAGATTCTGTCTGTGACTGAAGCATTTGGATGAAATACAAGTAAATAAATAATATATTTAAATTGGATGAGAGGCATCCCTTTCTTTACTTTTCCCTCCATTATGCAAATGTGTGCATGAAATACATGATTTTTTTTCTATCTGCACTTCTTTTTAATGTGTCTTCACTGTAGCTCTCTGTCAAGAAATCAAACAGGGTTTCTAGTCACAGTCCAGGAGGTGCAGACCAACAAAAGAAGCATATCAAATCTTAAACTGCATCAGTTGAACTGAATTAGGATTTCCACAGATCTGTGTTCTAACATTTGCTTCACTGGGCCACAGGAAAGTTTATCCGGTTTCTAGGATCTTTAATTTGTGCCCACTTTTCTTGTTCTTTCTCCATACCATTTCTGAAGTCCAGACCCTTTGTGTGTACCATGAAAATTTATAGGTAGCATTTTGAGATATTGATGATAGATAGATAGATAGATAGATAGATAGATAGATAGATAGATAGAAATTGTAAGTGATCTAAGAATCCATGTTGATTGCTTTGAGGCCTGATGAGGTAGTCACTTCAAGCACATGGAAAGATTTTACCACTTCAAGTGGTTAGCTAACCTTCTATGAGATTCAACAAATGGACATAACAGGTAATCCTCCTTCAATTAGCTGAAAAGGGGGAGGGTCATCAGGGAAGGAAGAGCCCTATGGGGACTCTCCTTGGGACAAAGGTTCTTCCTCATCTGGATGAATGAATATAATGAACAGTTGCCTGAAACAGACCTACTGAGCAATGTTACTAAGGAGAACAGCCCTGAACACAGTTGGACTTAAACCCATGTAAAATACAGGATTGTGCAATGATGTTATCAGAAAGTTTGTTTCCTTAAACAACAGCCTCATCCTTATAAAGTGCTATTCCTCATAAAAAAGAGTGTAATTGCCAGTTAGTTTTCATTTAGTTTATTTTCGAAGTGATATATTCCACCCATTTAAATGTGAATTAAAGTAACTGGGGGAAAATAAGACCTCTCAGCCAAAATCATTTCCTTAAATAAAGTAATTGACATGTGGTGGGTGCTTTGAAAGAGAGAGTTGAGTACATAAAACTCTGCAGCCAGTTTCCAGTGGCATGAAATAAATGGCACAATAAATCAGTTTTTATGGATGGTGGTGACTTGCAACATTTCCAGAGTTAAAAAACAAATTGCTGAAATAATGAACATTTTACCTCAAAAATCTCTGATTAGTCAGCTTTATTTTAAAAATTAAACAAAATGGTGTTGATGATATACTACAATCGTGTGTGTGTGTGTGTGTGTGTGTGTGTTGGCCTGATTTCACAATGTCTTCTTTAAATAGAAAACAAACACAGTCTCTCCTACTTTAAATTCTCATCATGTGTTCCCCTGTGTTTTTGCATAGATATAAATTTTGGCAACACAATTAAATATAATTGCATAATTGCAGAAGGATTCTTTTTGCTGCAAAGCAAGATATACATGATGATAAAATGTCAAGACATAATAAGAAAAAGTGAATATGCACTAACTCCTCCTCTCTTCCTGTTGACATTTTTGCACAGACCTATGTCCACTAAACTTTCTTGCTGAGGAAGGAACTAGATTTTTTTTCCTGTTGCTGATATCTTAAATTGCACTTCAGGTATTTATTTCTCTGTGTTGTCTATATTTTTGTGCAATCTTTCCACAAACCACCTTGAGTTCTATTCATGACGATAAAGTAGGAAGGAACAGACAGACAAATAGATAAGCAAGTACTTCAGGCAAAAAAAATCTTGTCTGCCTCCTTGGTAGAGGTGATCAGGTAATCGACAACAGCAAAAGACATGGGTTGGGGGAACAAAAGTCTTGTAGCAGCACCTTTCATGCAAAAGCAAAAGCAAAGTGGTCTGCTTATATACCTCCCCATACCACTACAAGTAGTCTCTGGGCGGTTTACAATTTTAATTACAGTGTGCAGGCTACACATTGCCCCCCCCAGCAAGCTGGGTACTCATTTTACCGACCTCGGAAGGATGGAAGGCTGAGTGAACCTTGAGCCTGCTACCAGGGATTGAACCCAGGTTGTGAGCACAGTTTTACCTGCAGTACAGGCATTTAACAAATTAATTTCAGTGTGAGCTTTCAGATGTCTAAAGAATAGGATTATAATTCACAAAAATGTACACTGAAAACAATATGTTAATGTAATCCCTACAAAAAAGTTGTTTCAGCCCAAAGGGGTGTGATTGAGGATCGGTGGAGCTGGGAGTAAGAGATTTGAATCAGAAAAAGCAGGATAGCTAAAGAAGCCAAAGCTGTTTAGATTTATAAGGCCCTGCCTAACCTCATCTAGGTATAATTGCTACACATTTGTGCTGGAGGGATGAACTCATGTATATACTAGAGATGGGCACGACTTAGCGGTATTCCCGTTTCCATTTCCGTTACTCGGTTCCGTTACTCTACGGAAACGGTAACGGGAATTACTCCGCCAGACTTCAAGCTCGAACCGACAAACGAACAATTTTGGTCTGATTTGTCGTGCTCGTTACTTGCCACGCGGCACAGAAAAAAAGTTTTTAAACGTTAAAAAACCCGGTTCCCAGCCAAAAAGCAGGCGGAAATATGCCTGCCGTGCCTCAGGGCACCTACCAGAGGGGTGGTTTCTGGAGGTCCCCGGCCTCCCCCCCTCCTCCGTCCTGGGCTGCTCTGGTGGGACTCGCCGCAGGCTCGCAGCAGCAACAAGCCGCACGGCACGAGTCTCGCCGCCGGCTCAAGCGGCACGGACAGCACAGGAAAAAACTTTTAAACTCTCCCCCCACCCATTCCCGGGCCAAAAAGCAGGTGGAAAAATGCCTGCTTGACTAAGGGCGCAGGGCACCTACCGGAGGGGGGTTTCTGGAGGGGGGTCCCGCCTCCCCCCCATCCTGGGCAGCCGGACTCGCCATGCCATGCGGTGCGGGCGGGGGATCCAAAATGGGGCAGCGAACGCAATATTGTTTTTGAAATCGTGGTCCAAAAACACACAAGCACAACAGAAACACGCGGAAATTTATAAACTTCCAGATTTTTCACAGTAGCAGTGGGTTTTTTCTTGCAACAAAATGTCTCTCCTCTCCTCCTCTGTCCTCCATTGATTTTATTTTATTTTATTTTATTTACACCTGCGCAGTGCGCAATGATGGGCTGGCCCAGTGGCCTGGCCAGCCATGTGGGAGTGGACGACCATGCAAATTTTTGGAGCCATCCCACCAATCGCATGGCCACTTGGCCATGGAGACTTCTGGGATGTGCCAAAAAGCCCCCTAAAACCTGTCCTAGCCCCCTAACCCCCTAACCCTAACCCTTGACTCCTTACCCATATGTCACAGACTATCTTCTTAGTGGGTCAGAGAGGCACCCAGAGGTGCAACCCAATAGCCCACCGTAACCTTACCCGTCACTAGCCTAACCCTAGTCCTTGCACTAACCCACCTTAACCCTAAGCCAGATCTACTTGCATTGCACTACACGCAAGTACGATTCCCTTCTTTGTGGGACATGGCAGGTGCGACCCAGTCTTCACGGTTCTCCTTGACGGAGGGTTGTACCAGTGGACTGGTCTCACTGTCTGCAACTGGTATGCATATCCATATATATGGTTATGCATGCCATTTTGCAGCAGCAGGATGTATATACATGAGTATATACATCCAACTGTATTTTTTTTATTCTAGAGTTTTGAAGATTCTCCATGTAGAGGTGATCTGCAGGTGTTATGGACACACAACCCAGTTTAGAAAGATATATTGGATTATTGTCTCAATTTGAAATCCAACAGGACACATGAATTTGTAATTCTACAAGCAGTTTATGTATTGGCTAAAGTCTTGACTTCACAGATTGCAGTGTTTTATTGTTGTTATAATTGTTCTTGTCATCTATTATGCAACTGTGAATAAGAAGAGATTCGATTTGCAAAATTTTGTTTGCAAAGTTCATCAATAGATATCTAAACAAACTAATAGCCCCATGGAAATGTGTTACATTAGTCTTGAAAGTTCTGTGACATTGTCTTATGAGGAATGGCTTAGGGAACTGGGAATGTTTAGCCTTTCAAAAAGAAGGCTGAGAGGGGATATGATAGCTATGTTTAAATATTTGCAAGGATGCCATATTGAAGAGGGAACAGGTTTGTCTTCCATGGCTTCAGAGACTAGAACTTGGGGCAATGGTTTCAAACTATAGGAAAAGAGATTCCATTTGAACATTTAGGATGAACTTCATGATAGTTAGAGCTGTTTGGCAGTGGAATATGCTGCCACGGAGGGTGGTGGAGTCTCCTTTGGAGTGTTTTAAGCAGAGGGTGGATGGCCATCTGTCAGAAATATCGTGATAGGGTTCCTGAATGGCAGGGGGTTGGACTGGATGGCCCTTGAGGTCTCTTCCAACTCTATGATTCTATGATTTTATGAACTCCAACAAAATATGCACTTCCTGATTCCTTTAGAAATACATATGCAGGGTATCTTTCCACGTCAGGCCTACTACATGCAGCCAGAGGAGGCTTAACTCTCATCCATCAGAACTGAAGGAAAATTGCAGTTATAGTGAATTTCAGGATGTCTGGGGATTCCAATTTAAATAAAGATTACACTTTGGATTAGTGGTTTAAGTGAAGGTACAGATTTCCTTTAAATATATATTTGTTGACTTTCCTTGACCTACTGTGGTTTCTCCTTCCAACCACAAATAATTCCACCCTCCAGATGGCCAGATTATGTTATTTGTCTTTCCTAGCATTATAATATGATTTTTTTTAAAAAAAAATCATATTATAATTTCTCTGTCTCTCTCTCTCCCCCTCCCTCCCTCCTATGACATATCTGCTACAGAACCCACAACTGTGCATAGCCAGTGACTGAAACTTGTGGTGTTGTTTATAACCAGGACCACAACTAGGCACTTCGAGCATGTGGGGCATATACCTGGTGCCACACTAGAGTGGGCTACCAAAATGACAAAACTGAATTTGTACTTTTTGCTGTTTAGCACCCCCCTACTGGGTGGGTATAGAATCCCTGTTTTCACCAGATGAAACAGACCCCTGTTGTGGGTGTGTTTATAACTGTATAGGTAATATTGCTATCAAATACCCCTTGTAGATCTAATTCTGTGTCCCTATGACAAAAAAATGTCACTTTGAGGAACTGAAGAATCCCACCTGTTGCATGAGAGTTATTTAGAGAGGTAGGATTTCATTGGGTTAAAAAAATAAAAAGGTCATTTGGAAAAACAAGTGAAACTGACAGATGTTTCTGTATCTAATGTAGTTGTGAACCGCCCGGAGTTCCATCCAGAAGACGGGCGGTATATAAGCTCATAATAAATGAATAAATAATCTATTCTACACTACTCAGGGGAGTCTCCTAGCTACTGTGTTCAAAGTGTGGGTTTCTGTAGCCAGCTCAGGTATGTAGCTTCAATTGCTACTATCAAATCAGTTTTGCAAATACCCCTTCTTCATAATCTGTCTCTATCCATGCTGCGCCCCAGCGCACAACTATCTGTGATAACTGGAGGTATTGGATTACTCAGAGATCTGCCAGCATATCAAACAGATAGGTTACAGGTAATCGCCACAATGACACAGAGTTTGCATATCAGCACCACCGTTTTTATCCCTACCAATGAAATAGTATTTCAAAAATCATAACGCCACTTGCTGTGTAAACTCTTTTTAAGATCAGACAGTTTTAAAATGTATGCATATGAAAATCTTGGGATTAGCCATGTTGACTTGCATTGCCTTTAAGAAGCTCACTGCTTAATGCAGTCCGTCTCTAACTCACCCTTTATTAGGTTTGAGCAACATCTAAAACAACAAACATAGTGCTGGAGTTAGAGCATGACTCCCTGTGAAATATTCATGCCTTCACAGTTGTAGAGTTACATAAGGCATATTAGTTCATATTAAAATGTCAGGTGAATTAACTGGAGTTACACAAGGCATTCAAAGTTTCCAATACATTTACTCTGCTCAGCTGAAATTTATAGAGTGTATTTACGAATGAATATTGAATAGTGAATATTGTCCAGAAATTCAGGGAACCTGGGTTTGATCCCAAAGCTGTGCCCTGGGTAAGTGATGGGAACTGGTCCATCTACTCCTTAAATACCTCCTTTATGGCTTATCTCCATTGTGGATTAAACCTTGCCCGCCCACCCAGCCCCACAAGCTTCTGCTCACCAGCCTGCCGGTCCGCCCAGCCCCTCAACCTTCCCGGCAGTGTCAGTGTTGGCGGAAGTTTTAAAAAAATGGGGTGAAGGAGGGGGCAGAGGGGCATGCCAGCCAGCCACGGGCCACTCAGAATGGCCTGACGGGCCAGATTTGGTCCCCCGGGCCGGACTTTGGGCAGGCCTGCTTTAGGTATTTCATAACATCTGAAAATACAGAAACATCTAGAAGTCTCTGTGAATTAGAAAAGAAAATTAACCACCTATGACCTAGATTTTATCTTTAAATACCAGTGGTGACTTTAGATTATGAGTGAGAACATTAAGAGCTCTATGCTGGGTGCTTCCCTGCCTTCTTTTAATTAAAGCATCAGTGGTCCTTATGTGATCTTAGCATGGCAGCTTAAGGGACCTTTTAATGAAATTTCAAGTAATCCAAATTATTGTGAGTGAAGCACTCAGCAAGTACAGGTTCTGTTTTGTGCTCAAGTCATGAGCCTGCTAAATGCTATTAATGTCCAAGACAGTTTTCTAATTCCTCAGGTCATGCAGAATCCAGTGGTGGCACTGGGTAGGGGTTTGAACCACAACCAAAGAAAAACAAGGCAGACCCAAATCTAAATGATAAGCACCCATAGTAGTAGTTGGTGCAGTCCTGCACATGAATCCCATGAGGGTTTTTTGGTTCAATTTGATAGAAAAATAACTGGTTTTCAAAAAGAATTTCAGAGGAAAAAATCTCATGAATAAGTGTTTTCCAAGCATGAGTTGAGTATGAATGTATGAATGTCCACTCTTTCATTGTACAGTTATCCCAATGTTAGCTATTTCTCCACCTTCATACGCTCCTTTTATACCTCTGAGAACAATACATTGCACAGTGTTACTCCTCCCCTCAGACCAGGAAGGATGGGCATCCAGGGAAGTGGTGAATATGTAAGGGAGACGAGAAGACAAATAAACACCCTGGTGATGTGGGCAAATACACACCACCAAAGGAAATTCAAAATGGCTCCATGATTGAAGTAGGAAAATGGAGTCCTTTTTACAGGGAAATTTCAGTAACTGGAGAACACATTGTGAAACAGCATAAACTGCCCCTTTTCTGTGGTATGGAAAACAGCATTGCCATCCTTCCTAGTGCCCATGGAATTTACAGCTGAGGAACTAGGTTATAAACCTCTTCAGACAAAATATTGCTCCAGTATCCTCTTCAAAATGTCAGTTACAGGACTCTGTGGCAAAGGTGAAGAATGACAACCAATGCTAAGATCCTGCCACTGAATTCACACTCCCAATTCTTTCCAATGTAATATGTATGAAGTGGGAGCTAATGAGACTGTGTTAGTAGCTGATTTGTAACTTTATGAGCAAAATTATATTAAAAAACACTTGAGTCTTTAATGGACCCCAGTTTCCAGAGCTGGATACTGTGTAAAGATAATAGAATTTAGTGTCATCTTCTTCCTGGAAGATTTTCTGGATGAGGATTTAGAGAGTCCACTGCAGGGGCTGGGCAGCATGAACTAATGCTGAAGATCCTGAAGATCTCAGCTGAGCGTAGCCCCAGATTAACCATTAAACAAAATAAGCACCTACTTAGGGCATCAAATAAGAAAGGGGTCACTACAGAATGTTTTGCAGTAGAGATGGGCACGATTCAAAAAAAATGGTGTTTCGTTTGTCGTTTGGTCATTGAGGGGTCCGTTTCGGTTCGTTTTCATTTTCCTTGGGTTTTTTTGCAAATTTTTCATTTTCGTTTTGGTTGCGTAACGAAACAAAAAAATGAAAAGGAAAACGGAAAATTTCTGTTTCGTTAGCATTCTTTTCAGTTCAATGCATTTGCCGCAACGAAAACAAAAAAAAACAGCAAAATTTTTCGTTTCCATTTCCGTTTTCGATTTGTTTTGAAAAATTTTCATTTTCGTTTTCGTTGCATAACGAAATGAAAAAACGAAAACAAAAACGAAAACGAAAATTTCGCTGAGTCGTGCCCATGTCTATTTTGCAGTGTCAAATGTACCATGGACCCTGGTAGAGATGGTGCCCCCTCCTTAACAAACCACATCAATCCACCCCTCACTCTCAGCTCTCTCCCTCCCTCAAGAGCCCCAAGAAAACCACCTCCCTACCTAATTGAGTATGAACAAGGAAGAACTAAAAAGTAAGAATTGCCTAGTGAGAAAAGTCATGTTTTTAAATAAAGTGTATTAATAAATGTTTAAAAAGAAAAGTCAACACTTTACAACATAACATAACAGTTCAATCTGTTTCCTATTTTCAGGACATGATTTGCTTCTATTTAGCTTCCTTCCTTTGTATTAATTTTCATTTGTTATTTTCTTCACTCATATAATAATACCTTTGCTTAGTCTTTTTTTTTACATCCCTAACATTTATAATTATTTTCTAATAAAAGAATAAATCACTATATGATACAACATATATACATGACAGAGAGTAATTCTTATACCAATTATAATACCATTCTATAATAACTTTCTGTTAATTTAAGATGTTAATTTCTTTTCCCCATCTTACTTCTAAGTACTTCTTTGCATCACCCCACTGATTTTCAAATTCTGTTGCAGACTCTCCCTTTAATGATTTTGTTAGCTTGTCCCATAAAATATATTCTTGTAATTATATTGAACAGTCATCAACCAATGGTTCTTCTTCACCTTTCCATTCTCTTGGTATTTGATTCCTAGCTGCACCTAAAATATATAAACATATTCTAGTCTCTTGTGTTGATTTTCCTCTTATCATATTTAACAAATACATTTCTGGTCTTAATTCTATTTGAATCTTCAAGTTCATGGTCAGTATATAGTCAATTTCTCTCCAAAACTTCTTAATTACCTTACAATTCCACCACATATGGTATAGTGAACCCTTTTCGGTTTTACATCTCCAACACTTATTTGACTTAGTTATTTTTTGCTAGCTTTTCAGGTGTTATATACCATCTGTATAAGACTTTCATATAATTCTCTTTCAGATCAGTATTTGTAATTAATTTTTGTTTTTCCTATGTCCTGCATCCATTTAATCAAATTTTTCTTAATTACATCTTGCCCCATTTCTCTCTCTAACAACAATTTATATAGTTTTGAGATTTTTTTTCATTCTTTTTCCCAAATTAACTTATCTAAATCTGAGGTCTCTTAGTCAAATCCTGTTAGTTTACTGTCTATATATGCATCCTTTCCAGTTGTTGTTTATGAGGGAACCAATGACATATATTTCCCTCCTGAGCCAATTTTTTTCTTGTTTATAATCTTAAAAAGTCATGTTTTTAGTAAAATTATCATCCATCATAATCACTTGGTTATTTTCTTGTTTGTTTCTTTATTTTTATGATTGTATTTTGGGAGGTCGGTTGGGGATAAGGATAAAAAGAGCTGCTGTTCTTTTTGAACCATGTCCTCTGCACTATACTCTATGTGCAAACCAAAGAAATAACAGACACTGCATTTTAAGCACTTATTTGAGCTTTTCAGTTTGCAGATTTTGAGAAAAATCTGTTCATATTAATTAAGTTATAAAAGTGAAAGATTTGGCCGGAAGCCCGTATTTTGATTGTAAGCATGTTTTTTTTGCATATGATGCACAATTCTTTATTACCACATGCTACACAATTAAATTACCACAATTCCATGCATATATTGTGCATAATATTATTATTTTTCAAGCTGTGAGATCGGCCACGAGTTATTTTTATAGACAGCATCATAATCTTTTCAGCGCTTAGGGCCTATAAAGGTCTTAACCCAGCCCTGGTTGAGGGAAGGCCCCAGTAAAAATAGAGGCACTGGCAATGTGCCACTCCAAAGAGGAGGCTTCCTTGAGGGGATGGGCATCCTCAAGAATTATTGATTTTCTTGACAGGTGGACATTTTCCTTCTGAAGACCTTATGCTGAACACCAACAGTGGAGCCCTAGGTGGGGCTCAGGCCAGCTCAGTTACAAGAGCCTTGGTTGCAGGGTAGAAGGCTGCAGTAAACACTGTTGTGTCTCCTTGGAAGCGTAGCAGCCATATCCTCCCTTTTGGACTCTCGTTGGCTACTTTGCTATGGATTACTCTGATCAATATCTTGCAGTATCTTGGAATCATGTTTGACTTTCTTGGCTTGAACTCTTTAACTTAGGTTCTGGAATACTTTATTGAAACTGATTGATAAAGCCTGGCTATCCCTCAGTCTCTGACACTGTCAATTGGTTCCTTTCGTTTGACCTGAGGAAACTGAATTGTTTTCCTAATTAGCTCTGGAGCAAGCACTGGACAAATGGCACCACTACATCTCACCTGACTGGGAACAAGACAAGAAGCATTCCATTTAGACTAGATTTGCTTGGCATGGTTAGATGATAAAATCCATAAAAATTCTACTTTCGTCTCTTTAGTGGATACTAAACCATACCCTATGAAAATATGGGATCTGTTCTGCCACCATGATCCTTTGCCAGAATTTCCATACCAAATTGTTGCCAGGATGAGAGTTATCTGGAAATTGAGTCATGGCAACTGGATTTCTTTTTTTCTTGTGAACTCCAAATGTTTCACTACTCTTCCAAGCAGCTTTGTCAGTCTGAAGGAAGTTGGTATGAGGCTTCCAATTTATAGTTCACAGTTTCTCACCACTCTGGTCTGAATAGACTTGTTAGATGGACAGTAGCCTGCATAGGCTCATTAGGTGGACAATGGTCTGAAGTTATATTTATTTTATTATATTATTTTTATATTTCTATACTGTACTGATTTTCCCAAAGGAACTCAAGGCACTTTACATAGAAAAGCCAAATGATAAAATTTAAAAATGACACATACAGAATGACTAAGCCAGTCAGTTGTCAATAATGGATAGACAATAAACAATAAGCAATAATTCATTCACAGAAAGTTAAAAGAAAAAGAAAAAGAAGACAAGAACAATGAACAATGAACCCAACAAGAGGCACAAAAAATGAAATGGAAAAAGAAACACAAAGGAAACAAATAAAACATATTAGTGATCACCATGTGTGTGTTGTGTTGTTACAGTTGTGACCAACTCTTTGTGACCCCATGTCCATGGAGTTTTCTTGGCAGGAATACTGGACTGGTTTGCCAGTTTCTAGTCCAGGCACCACATCACCTGGTATTCCCTGGTGGTTGTCCATGCTAGTACTAACCAGGGCCAACCCTGCTTAGCTTCCAAAACCAGGCGAGATCAGGTGTACTCACCATATGTGATCACCATATGCTTCTTTAAATAGCCAGGTTTCAAGGCTTTTAAAAAAGATGGTAGGGACTCAGCTTGGCAGATCTCAGTACAAAGTTTATTCCCCATGGCCAGGCCAGCCACCGAGAAAGCCCGGTTATGAGTAGAAAGAGTGAGGGGTCTAGGTGTTGTCCTGGATCCGAAATAGTCCCTGAAGTCCCAGGTGGCAGCTGTGTCCAGGTCGGACTTTTACCATTTTAGGCTTATCACCCCAATTCACCTGTACCTTGATGGAAAGTCCCCGAGGTTGGTTGTACAGGCATTGGTCATGTTCAGGATAGATTATTGTAACACTCTCTACATGGGGCTCCTTTTGACCCTTGTTCGGCGATTGCAGCGAACTGTTTGTCCTTTTGCACAGGATTGTGCGATTCATACTGCTCATACAATTGTATAAATTGTGCATATTGCCTGAAACTACAATAATGATGGCTTTGTTGAAGAATTTGGAGCATTGGATTGTCTGCATGTTTCTGAAAACTTAGCCAACCTTCCTGAGTCTTCTATCTGCATGGGAGCTTTGCCTCACAAATTCTTCAAGTATATAGGAGAAATTCTACACAATCTATCTAGGACTTGAGGAGGGGGAAAAACGTAAGCACTAGGGATGGGCACCTTACAAAAACTGACATGCTATTATGTTGTTTCATAAGGATACAAAATGAAATGAAATGAAATGAAATGGGAGACAGTGTGTCATCACAAACTGAACCAAAATGTTTTTGGTTCAGTTCCTTTGAACCAGGGATCCACCACCAAATCTCCTTTAACGCAAGGGGCTGCGATCCAGCAGCTGTTTCCGAATTCTCCACTCTGCCTCCCAGCTGACTCTGACAACTCAAGCTGTCAAAATAAACCATCTGGAGGCAGTGGGGATGGGCCCCTTTGATTCTGACACAGCCAAAGGGGTTCTCCCCATTGCCTCCCAGCTGAGTCTGAGAGCTGAAGCCGTCAAACCATCTGGGAGGCAGTGGGGATGGGCCATTTTTACGACACAGCCAAAGGGGTCTGAGAGCCCCCTTGTCTGCATCAGAATCCCAGGATATCCCCTTTGATTCCAACACAGCCAAAGGGGCTCTCAAACCCTTTAGTCTGCGTCAGAATCAAAGGGGATTCCCTGGGATTCCGATGCAGCCAAAGGGGCTCTCAGACCCCTTTGGCTTCATTAGAAAAATGGCCTGTCCCCACTGCCTCTCAGCTGGTTTATTTTGATAGCTTGAGCTGTCAGAATCAGCTGTGAGGCGGTGGGGAGGAGGCTTTTGAATCCCCCAACACAAGCTGGAGTGCTCTTGCTGTGAGGGATTCAATTTGTTTCATTTTGTTTCAAAAAAATTTTTTGAAAAAATTCTTTATGATACAAAATGAAATACAGGGGGCAACAAAACCACAATTTTTCTGTTTTGTTCCAATCCTTAATAAGAACTTTAATCTCACAGGTAGACATGGGCACGGAGCGGCAAAATTCTCGTTTCCGTTACCGTTTGTCGTTTCCGTTAGGTAACGATAACAGTAACGAGAATTACTCCGCTCCAGCTCAAATCCGACCCGATAAAGATAAATTGGGTCTGATTTTTCGTTGTCGTCCATGGCATCGCAGTTCGCGGAGATCGCGTGATGCCAAGCAGCACAGAAAAAAAGTTTTAAAAATAAATTAAAAAAACACGATTCCCGGTCCAAAAAGCAGGCGAAAATATGCCTGCCTCAGTGAGGGCACATACCAGAGAGGGGTGGTTTCTAGGGGGGGGGTCCCGGCCTTCCCCCCTCCTGTCCTAGGCTGCTGGTACCAGGCTGGGGGGGGCATCCTCGTCATCTCCATTTACCATGCAGTGGGGGGGATCCAAAATGGCGACTGCAATATTTATTTTTAAATCGTGGTCCAAAAACCCACCAAAGCACCACAGAAACATTTGAAAATTAGGTATTTTAAATGCCTGATTTTTTATAGTAGCAGCAGTGGGTTTTTCTTGCAATAAAATGTCTCCATTGATTTTATTTTATTTTATTTTTATTTTTATTTTTTTACACCTGCACAATGATGGGCTGGCCATGGGATGGGACCATGCAATTTTTTTGACCCATTCCACCAATCGAATGGCCAGGTTTTGACTGAGACTTCTGGATGTGCCAGAGGGCATAAAAAGCCCACTAACCCTAACCCTAACCCTAACCCTAACCCATACGCCAGTACACTGTCCTTCTTAGTGGGTCAGAGGCACCCAGAAGTGCAGCCCACTAACCCACCCTAACCTTAACCGTAACCCTAAGCCTAGCCCTTACCCTAACCCCAACCCTAACCCAGATCCGTACGCAAGTATGCTTCCCTTTTTAGTGGGTCAGAGTGGAGGCACCCAGAGAGGTGCCTCCCAGCCAGAGCCCACTACCCCTACCCCTAAGCCTAACCTGTATGCCAGTACACCAGTATGCTTTCCTTCTTAGTGAGTCAGAGGCACCCAGAGAGGTGCCTCTGCCACTTACCCCCCAACCCTAACATAATGTAATGTATGGTACGCGGCGGCGACACGAAACGCTTCCCTTCTTAGTGGGTCAGAGGCACCCAGAGAGGTGCCTCCCAGAGCCCACTTGCCCCAACCCCAACCCCAACCCAAACAACAAATGACAAACGGAAACGACAAATTTTTGAAAATTTCCGCGACAAACGGAAATGACCCGAAATGGACCCGTCCCGACAAACGACAACTCGAAACGTCATTTTTTCTGGTCGTGCCCATCTCTACTCACAGGATTTACAAGATATCCTAAAGAGATTGATACCCATAGGTATGATTGTACTATACATTTCAAGGACTTCACATTTGCCAAGCTGGACTTAGTTTTGGTACAAGTGAAGTCCTAGAGTCCTAATTGTACAAATAACAGGTCTCACATCATACGAGACAGACTAAATCAATAACAAAAATATTAATGAACCTTCCTTCTTAACAGAGACTAAGAGTCAAATGAATCTTGTTCTTTTAAATCTAGTCAGTTTGATGCAGTTCTAAGGGTTCAGTTTATACTGTTAGCATTTTAGAACTTTCATTAAAGAGTCTTTTTTATACTTTTTACACAAACAAAAAGCACATTTACTTATAAACCTTTTTAAAAATTAATACAAGCACCTTAGCAATTTATAAATTGTATTATTCAATTCACCAAAAAAAGTTCAGATATTTCTATTATTTGTGTGACCTAAAGTACAGCCTTAAAAGTATTTTTATTGTAAATGTTTCAGGTCATTAGTCAATAATGTGCATAGCTGCCTTTAGGGGTTTGATGAGAAAATTAAATCAGCTGAGTTATTTCATTTACAAAGGCACCTGCTGTGCAAAAATAATTTTCATCAAAATTTTAATATTGCAGTAGGCTTGTATGGGTTGTGCGGCAATCTCATTGTCATAATACACCATGATGACTTCAAAGACCCATTATTTGTTACCATCCATCATATTTACAATTGCTATCCAAGGAAGTACTGAAGAATATTTTGGCATACAAAGTGGAAAGTTCAAAGGAAGGTCCAACAAACTCTGCAAGTAATTCTAGGGACTTAAGTTTCAAATATGTTTATCTCCTAAAGGGCATAAGAACATAAGAGCTGTACTCTGCCCCTGTATTTTGTTGTTGCACTGGCCAAGTGGTTGTCTACTATAAGACAAACACAAATCGGATTCAGGTGACATGTCTCGCAAATAGGATGTGGGTGCAATATCTCCTTCCTAATCATGATCCTCCACTTCTCCCACTAGGAAGAAAATTAATAACCTTATCTTTTACACATTTTCCAATCCAATGGGACATTTTGTGTGCATTTTCAGGAGCTGAGGTAACAAAAAACAACAAGTCCTTTGACACATTAAAGACATAATGGTTCTGTTTTGCCAGATGCTCTCTTGCAGTTTAAATAAAATACACACATTGAATGTAACACTGTGACACAGGTGATTACATTATTTTTGGAACACATCAATTTCAGAAAGCATTATTTTGCTAAGCACTAACAGAGTTTCCAAACTGAAGGGGGTAAATTTGTATTATTTGCAGACTCTTTCAGCCAAACTTTCTTCCTATGTGCCTTATGGATGCTGCTGGCTCTTCGAATCTTCAGCTTCCAGTTTGAAAACTAAACTATGCCAAAGAGACAAGCAGACTGAAGAGTATTAGTTCAAAATCTTAGAAAATAGTGACTGGAGGCTGAACCATACAAGAAAATAAAATAAGAGTGCAAGGCAATTTTAAATTTCCCATATAGAAAAAAGTTATGCTATTTTTAATCTTTTTTCTGATCATTGTTTCCATTGAATTGCTTTATTTATTGCCACAGTGCACAGAAATGACACTAAGTTTTATTGCTTCCTTGAGGTGAACTAAAATCAAAGGAAACTATCCATCCTTGTGTTTACCTTGTGTGTATATTATGTACATAGCCTCTCTTTGCATTAAACAATAGTGCAATGGGTATTTATCACTAGAAAAACCACTTAGCTGTGAAGGTATGGGAAAAAGCAGTCTTGAGAACCCAGAGAGAGCTTCTTCAGTGTTTCTTGACATGACGTCTTTAAAATTATACCTCTGCTCCCTGACATGAGCAAACCCTTATAGATACTCACTTTACAAAAGTCTTGGAACTATTTCAACATTCTCTGTCGCGCTGAAGATATAAAAGACAGCTTTCTGGCAACAAACATTTTCTGCAACAATCTTCCTGGTGGATGTATCAAATGGGAGTTTCTTTCTATAATCTAGTCTACTCGAGGACTTGACTAGTACCAAAAATAAGTTCAGCTGGGCAAATGAGAAGTCCTTGAGATATTCAATATACCCACAAATCATAACCATGTCTATCAATCTCTATGGAACATCTCACAAGATCAGGCGCTGCTTTAGAATCTGTTGTGTGGTTCCTCTTATCTCCCCTTGCCATCACCAAATGTAAAATACAGTAAGTATGCACTCAGTATAATATTGCATTGAACATGTTTTACTGAACAAAATGTCAGTACATCATGTCAGAGAGAGAGGGGTGGTTTATCAGTGTGCTCTGTGGAAGACTATGTGTGCTTGAGGTCCATGTGTAGATCTAATATAAAAGTATAGAAAAGGTAAGGTGGAATGTGTGCAGAGACTAAGTCAATCAGCAGATGCACACTTAGTATACATATCAACAGAAATTATGATGGAGGTTAAGATCAGAGCTTGGAAACTTGTCATACAAATTATGCAGCCAACTTTACATGTAACATGGTAATATTTATGTCAACATTACCACATCTGTCACTTTTTAAAAGTAACAGAATTTCTGGTTCAACTTGTTGGAGTCAAGTGTTACTCAATACGTGTAAAATATTGCCCTGGAGAGATTTTTAAAAGCAAGGGAAAAGCTTTTAAAATTTCACATTCTTGCCTTCAAGAATGAAATAAGAGAAGATTTAAATCTCCAGAGATGAGAGGCTCAATCAAGTATGTTGAGTATAAATGAATACCTACCACAATTAAGTAGGGGAATATTATTACAACTGTCCTTCCTGTGGTAAATTGTTGTGCAATGGATTACATGCTTATACTGTATTAGGCACAGAGAGTAAGCCTCTAAGAAGCAAACAAAAAATAAAAAACACCAAAAAAAGATATAACAAAAACAAAAAACAAAAAACCCAACTCATATTTATATTTGGTCAATAATAAAAATGTATGCAATTCTCAAAACATTCATAGTAATTTTTTTTTGTCTTTATAGGAAGTTTCTATGCAGGTAACACCAAACAATTCCTGCACTGACCCAACATACTCTTCAGCATACTCAAGGCCTCTCAATGAATACCCTAGCTAAATAGTAGCTATGTAGTACGCTGCTCTATAAAGCATGATGGAGATATTTTCCTTTTTTCTTCTTGAAATATATGTCTCACTAGAAAATCAAAAGAAAGTCTAGCCCAGACCTTGGGAAAGTTATTTACAGCTCGAATAGCAGAAAAGAACTAGAAAGCAATGACACGCTTACCCTCAGCTCAAATGTCAGCGCAGGAAGCATGTAAGCTGTGGGACTCCAGCATGAAAACTAACAGTCTGATGCAGAGAGACCAACAGCAATTTAAATAAACAGAGTTATCCAACAGAGAGTAGTGCGGGGTTTTTTGTGGGGGGGGGGATTTTTTTTTACTGGAAGTGGAAGGAACAAGCGGGTAACACAGTTTGAAATATGGGTAAATTTAAACTGCTGTCCCGTTTATATTACCTGGATAGTTTAGTGGTTTAAAAAAGCAAAGTGTTCTGCTTATATACTGCCCCATACCACTTTAAGTAGTCTCTGGGCAGTTTACCGTTTTAATTACAGTAATGCAGACTACACATTACCCCCCCCTCAGCAAGTTGGGTACTCATTTTAGCGACCTAGGAAGGATGGAAGGCTGAGTCAGCCATAAGCCTGCTATCTGGGATTGAACCCCAGGTCCTGA
>JAHTLZ010003253.1:0-14336 GCA_023846285.1 Phrynocephalus versicolor | reverse complement strand
AAAATTTGGTGGCTGGACAGAAGACCAAGGAAAAATCTGGAACACTGAAGAGTTTCACAGAAACTGCCATGCTTATAACTCAAGGAACAAATGATTGGGAAGCTGGTACTCCTTCAACCCGTGCCAATTGTTCGATCTTGCCTTACATGAGGGCCAGCCTTTGCTTCTTGTTCCTAATAAAAACACCCCAGAGTGATCTGGTTGACGTGTGTGTGTGTGTGTGTGTGTGTGTGTGTGTGTGTGTGTGTGCGCGCGCGTGTGCGTGCATGCGTGCGTGTGTGTGTGTGTGCGTGCGTGTGTGTGTGTGTGCGTGTGTGTGTGTGTGTGTGTGTGTGTGTGTGTGTGTGTGTGTGTGTGTGTGTGCGCGCGCGTGTGTGTGCGCGCGCGCGTGTGTGTGTGAAGATGCAAACCCTGAATCTGGCAGCTTTGTTTGACATTCCGCGCCTCATGCGTTGGACGCCATTTTGAGAACTTGGCACAGAAAGTATTCGACAACTCCCTCATGATGGCTTGACAGCATTTTTTTTTCTTTTCAACACACAAGCAACTGAATGAGGTTCTTGCTTCATTACAGTGCTTCCTGGTTTTGGTAAATAAATGACTACACATGTATTTTTCACCTGAGTCTGAGGAGGAGTTCCTGTGTATTCCCCACACTTCTAAATTTTTCATGTGTCTTTGGGGAAAAGAGTTCAAAGGACGAGGAAATAAACCTGGGAGTTAAAAGAATAAAAGAGAGAGAAAAATCACAGTCAGCATTCTCCCCCCTCTGCTTATCATAATCCAGTTACATTCCTTCCCCCAAACCCTCAGTTACTCAGCTGCTGCTGGCTGATGAGTTGCTGTGAATTTAATTCTCGTTTCAGCAGGGCTCTTATATCTAGTGTTGAGTATTAAGTAGAGTTGGGAGTTTTAATCGGTTTCATCAGAAGATTAATCAGCTAAAGCCAATTTTAATCAATTGAGTTGACAGGTAAGAGCACGTTGATTTTACCACGACACTTTGGGGGTTCTGGTATGCTATTCTAAATAAGGTTGGCCCTACCATGACTGAGGTAGACTGAGGAGGACGCCCAAGGAAACAGAATTTGAGTGTCTTGAAAGGGCAGCAAACAGCTTGATATGTAATTAGTTGTCCTGTATTGTTATTGCCTGAGGGCAGAAGAGGTCACATTTTCCACCTGATGTGAGCAAGGAACTTGGCTGGCTTTGGATGTTGATTGGGTTGGCCAGGCGGGAAGGTGTTTGCTCTCTTGCCGCTTCTTGCTCCCGTCGACAGCAAAATGGCTTTCATTGGCCCTGGTCATGAAAATTACCTGGGCTTAAGGTAGAACAACATCACACAGGGGGTAAAAGTCATTCTTCAGAGCATCTTCCATGTCTGCTGTGAGTTGTGATCTACTGATAAATCGCATCCACTGGTATATCTTGTGGGAATTGTATTTATTTATTTATTTATTTTTGAGTATTTTTACCTCGCGTTTCTCCTTGGAAAAGGACCCAAGGTGGCTTTCAGTAAGGAGAGACAATATACAGTCTGTTAAAATTAAGACACATTCAGTTTGAGAAATGGGGAAATTTATTATTTATTTATTTTTGAGTATTTCAACCTCACCATTCTCCTTCGAAATGGACCCAAGGCAGCTTATAGTAAGGAGAGACAATATACAGTCCATTGCAATTAAGACACATTCAGTTTGAGAAGCAGGGAATTGGGGTATCTTACAGCATTAGAAAGCAACATTAAAACTATCAATTGATAACATAGTTCCAATGCAATCATACAAGGAGAGATATAAACACAAAGTTAAACAAAAAGTCTGGGTAGCCATGTATGGTAGATTCCTATGAAGACACATAATAGGTAGTCCATCGTTCAGCAAAAGCTTGCCTGAAGAGAAAGGTCTTTGCCTGTTTCCAGAAAGATGGCTTGGCTCCGTGGCGCGGCTGCGCCTGCCGGAGCTTCTTTGCCCCCCCCGGCCGGAGCCACCGCGAGGCTTGAAGTCCCGCGAGAGGCCAAACGAGCCCTTATGAGGGCTGGCCACGTGGGACTCAGCCTCTTCGGCGGCTGGATTTTGAAGGGGTCGGACGTCCTTGCCGGCTGCGTTGGCCGCCATTTTGCGCCACGTGGCGGCGGGACAGCCGGCTCCTGGGGGGCAGCGGAAGCGTCGAGGAGCAGCCGGGGCGCGCGGCGGCGCTTCCCCGGATTCGAGCGGCGGAACCGCGGCCCTGGGATCGGGCCCGTAGCGAGCCGGGAGTCTGCGGTCGACAGCCGGGGAGCGCGGCGGCGCTTCCCCGCACGGGAGCCGCGGGCCCGCGGCTTCGCGATCGGGCCTGGTTGCAGGCCGGGAGTTGGCGTGCGACAGCCGGGGAGCCGGCAGCGTTTCCCACCGGCAGGGTAGGCGGACCACTGCCAAGCGCCGGAGCGACGAAGAGGACGAGCGGCGTTTGGGGGAGTGCGGCCGCGCTCCCCTCCAGGTGATCGGCGGCTGGCTGCGGCCGGATGCCGGAGGGGCAGACCGCCAGGCAATAGCCTCGTCGAGGCTCCCAAGGGGGTTGGGGGTTTGCGAGGCCGGGCGGCGGGAGGAGGCGCCGGAGCTGTGAAAGGGCTGGTGGGGTTTTCCGGTTACCTACCCACTTCCTTGCCTGTGGGCCCGGCGCAGCCCTGATTTTGAGCGGCGGGAGGCCTGAGTCAGAGCCTTCGGCGGCGGCCTGGCCTGGCTGCGGTGGAGTGCTCTAGCGGGGAGCGGGTGGCCTAGGCCCCTACCCCCCTTCGGGCCTTGAGCGGGGGGGGCGGCCCCTTCCTCCCACCTCCTCTATCTAGCGGAAGTTTCGGCGGTGGGGGACCCGGGGCGGTGAGGACCCGCAGGGTGCCGGGGCAGGCAGCTGAGACCGGCCGGCTTGAGCATAGGCGGAGAGGCCCCGGCGGGAGGGACCGGCTCTAACAGATAGCCTGCCTCTGGGTGGTGGATTTGTTCGGCCTGAACAGGCCAGCCCCTTGGGGCCTGCAAGATTCCCGCGGGCTGCAGGCCTTACTTGGAGGAGCGGGGAGGGGAGCAGGCCGGGCCCAGTGCCGTGGACCCGTGCTAGGCCATACACCTGCCCGGGGACGGTTAGGGAGGGTGGGGCCCAGCGGCCATGGCTCCACGCAAGAACAAGGCCGGGGCTAAAGGCAAGCACCCGGCTAAGAGACCGGCCCCCGAGACAACTCAGGCTGACTCCTCCTCGGACGAGGGGGAGGGGGCGATGTGGGCCAGGCTGGATGCCCAGGTGTCAGCCATGGAGGGTGGCGCAGGTGGGGCGTGCACCGGGGGGGCTGTGGCATCAACAAATCAGGGCCCGGCGCCCCCATCCAGGGAGCGCAGGAGGGCCTTGTTGCAGCAGCTGGCCCATTGCCTTGACCAACGTTTCAATGTCCCTGAGCAGCAGTCAGCAGCAGCAACCCAGCAGGCGGCGCTCCAGGACGTAGAGCAGACCCAGATGGACATACCGGCCAGGGACGTCGCTGGTGCGGCCCATGCAGCAGCCTCTGCAGAGCAAGTGGCGGACCAGCATGGCACAGCCGAAGGGGCGCCCGTCGCAGATCCCAGGATGGGGCCTAGGGCCATGGTAGCCCCGCAGGGCGGCATCAACAGTGAGTGGGCGTGCGCGCCGGAGGTTGCAGCCCAGGAGACGTGGCCCTGGGGGGCTCAAGGGGGAACGCAGTGGGGAGCCGGGGCTTGTAACCCGGCCCCAAGCTGTGGCTGGGCTGGGGGGCCGGGCTCGGCATGTGGTCAGCCGAACCCGGGAGCAGGAGCAGTACCAGCAATGGCTGGTGGGCCTGGCACACTAGGACAACAGGTGAGTGCAGCGCCGGAAGGCACACAGTCCGGCCCGTGGGGTCACTTCCCGGCGGCTGCGGCGGCGGCGGGGCATGGCCCACCTGGTCTGCATGGCGGGGTAGGTATGGGAGCGGTTGCACCTTGCCAAGGACAACCACAGGGTGGGCCGTGGCCGGCGGGACAGGCTGCGCAGGGATATCCTGCTGCCTGGGCGGTAGGCCCCGTGTATGCGGGGGTGCCCTATACGGCCTTGCCCCATGCTGATTACGCTTCCCCGATGGGAGACCACCTGGCCCAGGCGACGAAGGAAAGGATTTGGCGGGGGGACTATATTGACCTCTTCAGCCTGCTGAACCGGGAACTGGACTCCAAGGAGCTGGAGAAGGAGGATGCGAAGGACAGGGAGCGACGGCTGCGCCGCAAGCCGGAGCGCTCCTGGGCCAATTGGCTTCCGGCGTTCTCCATATACATGTCCATGGTGCTTCATGCCCACCCTTGGAGGGCACAATCGATGATCAAGTACCAGGACATGATATATAAGGCCTTCCTGGATTTCCCTGGACACGCGTGGCTCACCTATGATGAGCGTTTTAGGATGAGGGCGGCGACCCAACCACACCTGAGATGGGACGAGCCTCTGCAGTCTCTTTGGCTGCAGTACATGACCCCGGTGCGCCCCGCCCTGGGTGAGCGCTTTGACAGCGGGCACATCATCAGGCGTGCTGCTTCGGTCGCCGGTCCCCGCCAGGTGGCAGGCCAGCAGGTTCAACCCCGGCTGGTCTGCTGGGACTTTAATGGACAGGGGACCTGCAACCGAGCTCAATGCCGCTTCAAGCATGATTGTTCGGTTTGCGGGGCCCCACACCCAGCTGTGCACTGCCCTAGAGCCAAGGGGTCCTTTGGAAGACCCAGGGACGGGGGGCAACCCAGGAGACCGCCCCAAGGAGGAGGCCCCAATGCGGGTAAAGGGCCCCAGCCCAATCAACCTTGAGGTCCTGGTAGAATGGCTGCGTGGCTACCCTGATGGAGCCAGCGCCCAGTTTCTGAGAGACGGGTTTAAGTTTGGGTTCAGAATTCAGTTTGATGGGGTGCGCAGGGCATGCCATGCCTCTAATTTGGGGTCCTTGAGGGGTCGCGAGATGGTGGCCAAGGATAAGATCCAGAAGGAGGTGGACAAGGGGCGGGTCATGGGTCCGTTCGAGGAGCCCCCCTTGCCGGGATTTCGGGTATCCCCTCTGGGGCTTTTACCCAAGAAGGTGCCCGGTGAGTATCGCCTTATCCATAATCTGTCCTTCCCGGAAGGGGCCTCAGTTAATGATGGGATTCCCAGGGACCTCTGTTCTGTTAAGTATACCTCGTTTGATGCCGCGGTTGGCATGGTCCGGGCTTGCGGGGCGGGTGCGGAGATGGCGAAGTGCGACATCCAGTCCGCATTCCGACTCCTTCCCGTACACCCGGACGATTTTGACTTGTTGGGTTTCCAGTTTGCGGGTAAGTTTTACTTTGATCGAGCATTGCCATTTGGCTGCTCGATATCCTGCGCTGTTTTTGAGCGGTTCAGCTCATTTATTGAGTGGAAGTTGAGGCAGGCCTCGGGCCTGCACAGTGTGGCCCACTATTTGGATGATTATTTGTTTTGTGGGCCCCGGGGTTCGGGCACATGTGGCTTCCTCCTGCGGACATTTCAAGGACTGGCGAGCGAGCTGGGCCTCCCGCTGGCGGCGGATAAGACAGAGGGCCCGGCAACCTGCCTGACCTTCTTGGGGGTAGAATTGGATACCTGGAACCAGTCGTGCCGCTTGCCGGAGGACAAGCTGGGGGATCTACGCACCAGGGTGGAATTGATGAGGCAACGCAGGAGTGTAACACTGAGGGAGCTGCAGGAACTCGTGGGGCACCTCAACTTCGCCTGCAGGGTGATTGCCCCCGGCAGGCCCTTCATACGTCGCCTTTGCACGGCAATGAGGGGCCTCAGGAAGCCGCATCATAGGGTTAGGCTGTCCAGGGGCATTCGGGAGGACCTGGAGATGTGGGGCGAGTTTCTACAGGGGTTCAACGGGGTGTCCTTCTGGCGGGAGGAGATCAGGATGGGAGCCGACTTCCAGGTCCATACAGACGCGGCGGGATCAAGCAGTTTTGGCATATTCTGGAAGGGTAAGTGGTGTCATGGCACGTGGCCCGGGGTATGGGTGGCTGCTGGCATCACCAGGGACCTGACCTTTCTGGAGCTGTTCCCCATTGTGGGAGCACTCTGGCTCTGGTCCCAGGATTGGGCCAACTCCACAGTTCGTTTTTGGTGCGACAACATGGCGGTTGTCTACACCATTAACGAACTGACATCGAACTCGGAGCGGGTGATGGGGTTGGTGCGGGCCATGACATTGCGTGCGCTCCAGTATAACATCGTGGTGCGTGCGCGCCACGTGCGGGCCTGGACAACAGTATTGCTGACGCTCTCTCCCGCCAGCGACTCGACCTCTTCAGGGTGTTGGCCCCGGAAGCGGACGTTGTGCCCCAGCAGCTTCCGGACGAGGTATGGAGGGTTGGCGGGAGGAGGCTGACGAGGCCCTCGAGCTGGCGCTTGCGCCAAGGACCAGGAAAGGATACGAAGCTGCAGTGAAGGACTTTGCAGCTTTCCGGACCTCGATGGACTTGCAACTCACCTGGCCGGCCCCTGTGGATGACCTGCGGCAATATCTGGTATTTCTGAGGAGGAAAGGGCTGTCCCCGGGCACTATGCAGGGGCGCTTGGCGGCCCTGGCATTCCATGCCAAGGCCCTGGGGTGCGGGGACAACACAAGGGACTTCCGGGTTCGGAAGATGTTGGAGGGCTGGGGGAGAGCCAGGGGGAAGGTTCCGGACACCTGTTTCCCTTTGACGCCGGATATTCTAGCCAGAATGGGTAAGCAATGGGCCCAGATATGCAGCAATGACTATGAGGCGGCGCTGATGAGGGCGGCCTCCTTGTCCGCCTTCTTCGGTGCGTTCCGGATCAGCGAGATGGTTGCTGCAGGGAAGAAGGATACATCTCAGGTAGCGCTGCAGCTAGCAGACTTCAGTAAGCTGAACGGTAAGGTCGTTTTTCTTGTACGCCGGTCCAAAACGGATCAGCGAGCGCAAGGGCAGCGGGTGATTCTGGGTCCCTGTTCAGTGGAAGGTATCTGCCCGGTTCAGGCCATGGATGAATACATGGCCATTAGGGGGACGAGGGAGGGCCCCCTGTTCTGTCACGTCACGGGAGAGCCGCTCACCAAGTTCCAATTCTGGCGTTTGACCGAGAGGGCCCTGGGCAAGCTGGGGCTGGAGGGCCTCAGGTTCGGGACCCATTCCTTTAGGATCGGAGCGGCATCCACGGCGGCCGCCCTGGGTTATGGCCCGGAAGAGATAAAGTCCTTGGGGAGGTGGGCATCATCGAGATACAAGTCTTATGTTCACCCCCTGCCGCACTGTTAACGGCTGGGCCTTGTCCTTTTGTTTTACAGGACCAAGGCTCGGTCACCCCCGGTGCCGCATCATCATCCTGGGCCACAGTCATGTTTATTGGGCCGAAAAGTATGCTGCCCGGACGGCGTGGGGAATTAATTTGGGAATGGGAGCCCAGGCGGTGGTGGAATGGAGGGGGCAACGGGGCATGCGATGGTGCCAATTCAGTAGAGCTGCCCGGTTGGCAGCAGTTGGCAGGCCACCAGACGTTTTGGTGGTGCATTTGGGGGGGAATGATCTGACATCCCAGTCGGGGAAATCCTTGGCGTTGGATATTATTCGGGATCTGGAGGCATGGAAGGCGGCATTTCCAGAGTCCCAGCTGGTGTGGTCCAACATGCTGCCTAGGCGCCAGTGGAGGGCGCAGTGTGCTCCACAGGTCCTGAATAAGTCCAGGAGAGGGGTGAATAGGGATGTGTGTAAGGCCATGGTGCAACGGTTGGGGAAGGTAGTGGGCCACCCGAGAATTTGTGCAGCTAGGGCGGAGCTGTACCGTGATGACGGGGTCCATCTGTCTGACCTAGGCACGGAGCTGTTCCTGACCGACTTGAGGAGGGGCCTGCTTGCATTGGTTCATGCATGGTGGGGGTGGTAGGGGTCATAGCAAGGCTAGACTCCTACCGTGGCGGTAGTGCGGAGTGCGGATGGGCAAAAGGTGAGCAAGATCTCAATTCCCTGTAGGGACATCCTTCCCCACGGCGTTGCGGAGCTGAGATCACAACGCCGGGGGGAGGGGATGTACCTGGAGGGCCCACCGTGCTGGCAGGGACAAGAGACGGACCTGAACAGCACGGCTGGGGAAATGGGACTGGCTGGCCGGGGCTGACCTGTCAAAGGACTGGGCAGCCCCGGAGTCTGGACTCACCCGGAAGAAATTGCCAATTGGTCGGGTCCATAGGAGACCCTGGAGTAACAACTTGGTAACCGCACTACAGCAGGCCCCTGGTTTGATGTTATATGTTATGGTTGGAGTTATGAATAAAGTGTGGCCCCGAGCTTATACCCAACACCTGCCTCGCGTGGTTATTCCGGCGTGGGGGGGCAAAGCAGAGATGGAATGAGATACAGGGCCTTCTCTGTGGCTGCTCCCAGGTTGTGGAAAGTCCTCCTGTAGAAGACTATGTTGGTGCCCTCCCTCTTCTCCTTCCACTGACTGGTGAATATGAACTTGTTTAGACAAGCTTTGCTGGGCACCATGTTCATTTTAGGTATATGAGGGAGAGCCTCATGGTGCAGTGGTTAAATGCCTGCACTGCAGGTAAAACTGTGCTCATGATGACCTGGGATTCAATCCCAGGTAGCTGGCTCAAGGTTCACTCAGCCTTCCATCCTTCCGAGGTCAGTAAAATAAGTACTCAGCTTGCTGGGAGGGCAATGTGTAGCCTGCATACTGTAATTAAACTGTAAATTGCCCAGAGACTACTTGACGTGATATAGGGTGGCATATAAGCAGAACTCTTTGCTTTATATTTTATGTGCTTTTAACAGTTTTTTAACAAGTTGTTTTCATTCTATCACATATTTCATTAAAGTATTATAATTTACTGTGTTTTAAGGTAGTTCGTTTTTTAAATTTGTGAGTTGCCTTGGCTGTCTTCATTTGGAGAAAGGGGGCGTAAACTTGGAGATATATAAGTAAATGAGTAAATTTCAGGTTTTCAGAGGAGTGGAATGGGTTTTCTTACTAATGGATGAAAAATTGCAATTTGCACCAAATGAATCATGCCTCCCTCCCCCGCACTCACTCTTATTCGGCCTCAGCTCTGGGTTTCTAGATAAACTGCAAGGCGGTTCGACAAGCCTCCAGACCCCACCCTGTGTCCCTTTGGCTTGTGCACCTCGACGTTGCAGTCAATTTGGACAGTTTAAAATGCTGGGATTTGCGAGGAGAAATACTCGCCACCAACTGGCAATCAAGGGAAAAGAAACCGTAAGTGCTAAAGAAGAAGGAGATTGACAGATGAAGCCTCAGTGAAAGTCAAAACCTCTCCCGGAAACTCGAACGGCGGAGTCCCTGAGGAGGGCTCAGATGGAGCTCCCAGGACTCTCTATATTCTTATCCACCCCAATCAATCAGCTGTTTTTTGCCCCAGGATAGCAAAGACAGGATGCTTCATCAGTTGCTAGACTGGCTGCCTCCTGCAATGTTCTTGCTCCCCCCCCCCTTTTAGCTGCACTGAGTCTTCACTGCACTTAAGACTGAGTGGGTAGGCAGATGTGGGAGGCATGACTGCCCCTCTTTTGCAGGTCAAAGTAGTTTCAAGGGGCTATCTTTATCGGCTCTCCCTTGTTTTCCTTTTCCTTTTATTGTCTTAATGCCAGTTGCTGGCTGATGCCGTGGACACATGGAAGGCAAGGAGGGATAGAGGGAAGCTCCACTCCTTCTCACAAAATAGCAGAACTAGGGGACATCCACTCAAACTGTGGGTTGGGAGAGTGAGAACAGACAAAAAAAATATTTTTTTTTTACCCAGCGTGTTGTTAGTCTGTAGAACTCCATGCCACAGGATGTGGTGATGGCATCTGGCCTGGATGCCTTCAAAAGGGGATTGGACAGATTCCTGGAGGAAAAGTCAATCACAGGTTACAAACCATGATGGAGATGTATCATCTCCAAGCTCAAAACCAGGGTACTTCAAGGACCAGATGCAGAGGAATGGTATCAGGAGGCAGATGTCTTGTCTCATGTGTTCCCAGATGCATCTGGTGGGGGCACTGTGAGATACAGGAAGCTGGACTAGATGGGCCTTTGGCCTGATCCAGCATGGCTCTTCTTATGTTCTTATGTTCTTATGATTCTTGATCAGAAGGCAGGAAGGAAGGTGTTAGGTGTTATCCTTACGCATGAAAATTCAACACATTTCCTGAACGGATGGCACTGTCTCACCCCAGCTCCTTGCTTTCTGAATTTCTCTGCATTTGTCTTTTCCCACAATTCAGAAACATCCAAATCCCCTCATAATCAAGATACACACACATATGCATAGGTACAATACACAGATTTCTTCCAAGTTGCGAAATGGAGCTTTCTGAAAGTTTTCAAACAGTACTAAGATAGACTGTGGAAAAATAAACTTATTACTACTTTATTTACTATTAAAAAATCCGACCACTATCTTAAGGTTATTTGCTCAGAAAAATTGATGGGCATGAACTGAACTACGAACTGGAGGTGGGGGGCTTCATAAATTGGGCTTGTTTGTGGTCTGGTTCGGGGATCCCATTTTGCTGAAACACCAGACTTTTTCCTGCTGCTGCAAAATGGGTGTG
This sequence comes from Phrynocephalus versicolor, assembly GCA_023846285.1. Taxonomy (NCBI): domain Eukaryota; kingdom Metazoa; phylum Chordata; class Lepidosauria; order Squamata; family Agamidae; genus Phrynocephalus; species Phrynocephalus versicolor. The sequence continues at coordinate 3,762 of JAHTLZ010003253.1, read as the reverse complement.
CCACCCCCTTCCTGCTGTTCTCATTGCCTCCCTACCTGGTCCTACTGCCTTCTCCTCCTCCTCCTCCTCCTCCTTCCCCTCCACAATGGCCATCTTTAGAGACAATGGCCCAGCTTCCCTTCTGGGAGCTGGGCCAATTGTCTCTGTTCGTGTTGACATCTATCAGCTCCTGGAAGGGAAACTGGGCCATTGTTTATAAAGAGGGTGGTGGCCGAGGACGAGAAGGAGGAGGCAGCAAGACTGGGTAGGGAGCAGTGGGATGGGGGGCAGGCAGATGGCAGAGGGAGTATAGGTGTTCGGTCCCCTGTCCCAAGCACAAAATGAAGAAAAAATGACCACAAAGTAGTTTGTTCTTCTGTGGTTTGCTTGGGGGTAGTTCTTGGGTATCCAGTAGCCACAAAATCCCAGAGTTGTCATTTTTCTGGTTTGTGCCTATCTCTAGCTAGAGAGCATTCTAAGCTCAATGAAGCAAAGATAAAATATAAATGTACAAACCTAAATATTTATTTCTCCAAATGCAGACATGATGAAGGTGAAATGAATTATTTGACCCTCCAATTATAAGTGCACTTCTTTTCCGATGAATGGGCTGATTTCAGGACAGAGAGGACATTATTAGTACCATGTATATGAATTAAGTGTCCCTCAAAATTGCAGGTTTTAAACACTTACCTTTAAACAAAGAGAGGAAAGAATGAAATTAAATCTTTGCATCCATTTTTCATTGAAAGACCTATAGAACATTGGCTGTTTGAGAAATAGAGATATTTCTCCTGCTAATTACAAAAATGCCAGACTATAAAGGAGTGTAAGGGGAAAGCGAGAGGAGAAAGGGAGATTATGATTTCTTGCATTAAACATATTTTATAGCTGCAAAGAGTTTTAGTGCCTCTGTTTGCTGATTTGGGGCGAACGCCAGTTTGCTGTCATTAAAGCTGCTAATCTTATGTCTCAGCTACGCTTATTCAGAGAGGATATAAATAAAACTCTGAAGTGTGTTAAAGAAGCCAGAAGGTTTTACAGTGGCCTTTTGAATCCCTTGTTTGGGACGTTTCATTCTCAGACTGGATCGGTGTGAATACAAATAATCATTCTTCTCCTCATGAATTTTGAGCTTTGCCATAACCAAGGATTGGGAATCAAGTGAGCTTCCAAATTTTGTGAAAACCCCATTCACTAGGTCATTTCAAAATCAGCAGTGGAGTCTTGATTTCCCATGGTGCTAATAGTCGGCTCATGACACATGACTGAGAAAAGACCACGATACAAGGGATTAAATTGATCATCAACTCGTATGTTATACAGCTTTGTAAATGGTGTTTAATTTGGTTGGCATAAATCTGCACAACAGTGGCCGAAATCTTTAGCGAACAACAGATGATCTCAATGGAGAATTCTTAACTTGAGGCAATTCACTTCTAAAAGTTACACTGTTTGCATAACGGTGCAACAAGATGTCAGCCCTCAGTTTAAAAAGGATGTTGACAACCTCGAGCGGGTGCAGAGGAGGGCGACTAGGTTGGTTGAAGGCCTGGAAGAGATGTCTTATGAAGAACGGCTTAGGGAACTGGGAATGTTTAGCCTATCAAAAAGAAGACTGAGAGGGGATATGATAGCTATGTTTAAGTATCTGAAAGGATGTCATATTGAAGAGGGAACAGGTTTGTTCTCCATGGCTTCAGAGACTAGGACTCGGGGCAATGGTTTCAAACTACAGGAAAAGAGATTCCATTTGAACATTCAGAAGAACTTCATGACAGTTAGAGCTGTTCGGCAGTGGAATATGCTGCCACGGAAGGTGGTAGAGTCCCCTTCTTTGACGGTATTTAAGCAGAGGCTGGATGGCCATCTGTCGGAAATATTGTGAAGGGGTTCCTGCTTGGCAGGGGGTTGGACTCGATGGCCCTTGAGGTCTCTTCCAACTCTATAATTCTATGATTCTATGATTCTATGATCTGTGGATCACCTGGAGCTCAGGATGCTTGGCTGATGTCTTATGGTACAGTAGTTAAACAGCAGCACTGCAGTGAAGACTCTGCTCACAAACTGAGTTAGATCTCAGGATCAGGTAGCCGGCTCAAGTTTAACTCAGTGTTTCATCCTTCCAAGGTTGACAAATTGAGTACCAGTTCACAATTCACTTCTGGTTGTTTTTTTTGTTTTGTTTTTTTTTTTGGATTTTAACTCCAAGAATACTCAAGCCAGCATTGTCAGTAGAAAGAATGCATGGAGTATTCCGGAAATCTTAGGCTAAAACACTATTGTGTAAATTAGCAATGCATTAAAAAGAGTGGCCTTGCTGCCAGATGGGTGGTATGAAAATCCAATAAATAAATAAATAAATAAATAAATAAATAAATAAATAAATAAATAAATAGTAAGCCGCCCAGAGACCTTTGGGCGGCATATGTAAGTTGTATAAATAAATAAAATAAAATAAAATAAAATAAAATAAAATAAATAAATAAATAAATAAATAAATAAATAAATAAATAAATAAATAAATAAATAAAAAGATGTTGCCTTTCTGTTTCTCTTCCTCCTCTTTCCCCACAAGCCTGCAGGAGGAGATTACGGAATTCCTCTTTCGGACCTGAGATGGCATGATTCACATACAATTGTCACTGATTGCACTGCAAGGAAATTAGGGATGATGGGACACAGAGTGATTCTCTAAGCTTTGATATTAGCTGCACAGTCTGGCTTTGCATTAGACTCTTATCTAAGGTATGTGAAATATAGTCAAAACAGTGCTCTTAGAGCAGAGAGTAGTCAGCTACCATTGGACAGTTACAAGCACATGACATATGGAATCTTCAGAGGAGAAGACAGGGAGAAGAGACAGAAGCCATGATTTTGCTGAGGATCACTTCGAGCAATGATGCTTACTTCTACTTAGGTAGAGTTAGGATTCTTTTAGGATAGTCAGGATGATATCATGTAACCACAAAGAGAGAGGATATTTTGGTCTTTATTATTTTTAGGGAAATAAGTCTATAACTGGGTCTGTCAGGTTTTGTAATTTTTGTTTTGATTTTTTTCATAAGCATAACTTTCTTTTGTAACTTAGATTAGAAATAAAATCTCTTTTCAGTAAATATGATGGCCTCATGGAGGATTTTTGAAAAGAACCCAAGGTAGATCAAAAGGGGTATCACCTCTGAAATGTTTTGCCTTGGAGAGCAGGAAATATCTTTGCGCTTTGACCTCGGCCAGTAACTGATCCTTTTGATTTACCGTGCATGTACACAACTCATGTGAGTCCCCGGATTGAATTAGGACCTCTTTAAACACTCCAGTTTGATGCTGCCAGGGACGTTACCTGCATTATGCCAGAATAACTTGCACTACAGTATTTCAGCCATAGTCCAAGAAATTAAAATTTCAAAGCTCTGCTCTCATTGCGCTAATGCTGTGCTCATGTGTCTACCATCCATCTATCTCTTTTTTGGTAACATTTGCTAATTTTCATGATATGATTACACAGGGAAATAGATTGCAATTTGGATGCTGTCATCTATTTCCTGGTGATCACCTAGTGCAAAGGGAAATTATTTATTTATTTTAATACCACCTTGTATCCTCTAGGACAGCGGTTCTCAAACTGGGTGCCGTGACACCCTGGGGTGCCGCGAGCATATGCCAGGGGTGCCGCAGCAATAATATTCAATTTTCATGAAGAATTAGTAATTAAGCAGTAGAATCTATTTTTATAACATGGCAACACGATTATCTCCTTGTCTATGCTACGTCTGCCACTTG
>JAHTLZ010003252.1:3723-17908 GCA_023846285.1 Phrynocephalus versicolor | reverse complement strand
GAGGGACCGTATGAATGTCCCCGTTGTAGAAAACGCTTCAGCGAGCGAGAACATTTGGTCAGTCACGAGCAACTTCATGTGGGGAAGAAAAACCCGGAGTGCCTCACGTCTGGGAAAGTCTTTCCACTGAGGCAGACCATATTAAGACAGCCAGGAATTAACACGGGAGAGAAAACAGACAAATGCGCTCAGTGTGGGAAGTGGTTCTGTGGGAGGGAGAATCTGAAAAGGCACCAGAGGATCCATACTGGAGAGAGGCGTTATAAATGCCCAGACTGTGGGAAAAGCTGCAGCCAGAGTGGCCATTTAAAGCTCCACCAGAGGGTTCATACAGGAGAGAAACCCTACAAATGTGCGTGGTGTGGGAAAGATTTTGCCGACGGAGGAAATCTGAGGAAACACGAGCGGATTCATACTGGAGAGAAACCGTACAAATGTTCCTGGTGTGGGAGATGCTTCACGGACGGAGGGACTTTGAAGCAACACGAGAGGATCCACACGGGGGAGAAACCCTACAAATGTTCTCAGTGCGGGAAATGTTTCAGCGAAAGAGGAACTTTGAAGCAACACCACAGAATTCATACTGGAGAGAAGCCGTACGGGTGCCCTGACTGTGATAAAAAATTCAGAAAGAAAGGAGATTTGCTGAGGCATCAGAGAGTGCATACGCAAGAAAAATGAAAGGGGGGGAAAGGGTTATCAGTATGAGAAAAAAATTCAGTGAGGGAAAAGGAACATGAGAGAATGAACATTGATTATATGGTGGTCCTCATTGTGAGAAAACCTTCTGCCTGAGTATGTTTTATATTATCATCGAAAACTCTGAATAGGGTGTGTGTGGAATTTTAATGAACAGATTGGTTTGTTAGTTAGTTTGATTTCAAAAACACTTAAATGATTATGCTTTGGATAATTTCTGGAGATAATTCAGTCCGGTGGGCAACAATGGAGGGGGTTTTCCATTCCATAAGATGCCTTCCGTGGAGATAAGAATAAGGAGATAAGAATGTAAACAGGTACTCTTAAAACAGAGAGAAGATTTTCACTGGACTTCCACGCAGCCCAGGAGGAGAAAAAATGGAAGACTGTGAATTAATGAGATTTCTTCCTTTCTACCTCAGTTGGAGCTAAGACTGGCACTCTCGCCTCCGTTGGGACTATCGTGTTGTCCAAAGTAACTTCTCGATAGGAAAGAGGCTGTATTTCACTAAGAACGTCTTGTGTTTTGAAGAGTCGGGAGAGGAAAGATGGAATACTTGAGAACGCCTTAATAAAAATTTTGTATATTCTCAATTGTACTGTGTAACACACACACACACACACACACACACACACACACACACACACACACAGGGTTCTGCCCAGTGAATATAAAGTCTTGGTGTTACATTTTCATTCTGCTTCTCCTCAGAGGAACATACTTCTGTGCTGATTTGTTGCCCATTGCCTTCTGGTTCTGAACTCCAGTAAAAACACAATCCAGCCCTTTTGCACAGACCCCTCTGGATGGTGAGGGGGGAAATGGGGAGGTAAAGGAGCACTTGGAAATTACAAAGAAATTAAATGATTTCTTTGCATCTGCCTTCACCACAGAAGACCTTGGGCAGATTCCGCTGCCCAAACGGCCCCTCTTGACTAAAGAATTAAATCAAGTACAGGTTAAAAGGGAGGATGTTTTGGGTTTAATTGATAAATTGAAGATCAGTAAGTCAACGGGCCCAGATAGCATCCACCCAAGAGTTATTAGGGAACTGAGAAATGAAATTGCAGATCTTTTAACGGTAATATGCAACTTGTCTCTTAAAACGGGCTGGGAGAGTGAGTGCAGAGAAAAATATTTGTTTACCCTGCGTGTTGTTAGTATGTGGAACTCCCTGCTGCAGGATGTGGTGATGGCATCTGGCCTGGATGCCTTCCAAAGGGGATTGGACAGATTCCTGTAGGAAAAGCCCATCACAGGTTAGAAACCATGATGGAGATGTGTCATCTCCAGGCTTAAAACCGGGGTACTTCAAGGGCCAGATGCAGGGGAGTGGTATCAGGAGGCATATATCTAGTCTTGTGCGCTCCCTGACACATATGGTGCGGCCACTGTGAGATACAGGAAGCTGACTAGATGGGCCTTTGGCCTGATCCAGCATGGCTCTTCTTATGTTCTTATGTACAGTACTATGCTTATTCATCACCTAGGTTACGCCTACGTTTTACAGTCCCTCTCATGCCCAATTCTGCATGGCCTTAGAATTCAGCATTGCCTTCTTCTCATTTGTTGTTCTGCTCTGTCCCTTTTGTATCTACCCTCTCCTTCCTTCAGCTTGTACAAAGCAGAAATCCTCCACCACCCTCGTTCTTTCTCACTCCCCCCCACACACACCATTGTGTGTGAACATAGCTTTTGTTTTTCATGCTGGTCTCCCACCACTTCCTCTCCTTGAACACGGCTTAGATACAATTTTCAGGGGACTAAAGTCAGGATGGCCAGTCCATATACCGGTATCCTCTCTCTAGTTCCATCACTAGAAAAATCACATTTTGGGTTCCCAACAATTTCTGGGACCTTTTTAGGTAAAGGGACTACTCTTCCCAGACCTTCTTTGAATTATAGCTCTCATAATCCCCAGGAGGGAGAGCTAATCAAGATATAATCCACCCAGTTATAAATTGGGGCCTTAGAAGAATTTTTTTCCACATATAAGACTATTTTTTTTGTCTAAAACCATTAGACTCAAAATGGAAGGCCGTCTTATACATGGAAGGAAGCTGAGGAGAGAGCCTGGGCATGTCTTGTTGCGTGTGCACATGCCTGAACTGCTTTTGTTTACGTTTAGTAGGCACCTGTCTTTGATTATGTTAAGGGGCAGGTTTCACAGTCTGTTTTTGCCAAATTGGGGGGGGGGTCAAGAGGTGCTTTACTCCTCCTTTGAACAAGATTTTGTTCCCCACTCCTTTTGCTGCTGACAGAATCATAGAATCATAGAGTTGGAAGAGACCTCAAGGGCCATCTAGTCCAACCTCCTGCCATGCAGGAACCCTATCGCAATATTTCCGACAGATGGCCATCCAGCCTCTGCTTAAAAACCTCCACAGAAGGAGACTCGGCCACCCTTCTTTGTGCCAGCATATTCCACTGCTGAACAGCTCTAACTGTCATGAAGTTCTTCCGAATGTTCAAATGGAATCACTTTTCCTGTAGTTTGAAACCATCGCCCCGAGTCCTAGTCTCTGAAGCCATGGAAAACAAACCTGTTCCCTCTTCAATATGACATCCTTTCAAATATTTAAACATAGCTATCATATCCCCTCTCAGTCTTCCTTGGGGTGTGCAAGGAACAGCTTTCCTTTACGCTGTAGAATTTGGAAAGTGCTGCTGTGCCTACTTTTTCCCCCGATGGTCATTGTACTGGAAGCCTTTTATCAGAAATATAAGAGAACCCTCGAGTCAACTGGCAAACAACTAACCCATTATTAAATTCAGAGTCATCGTGATTGACATATTAATAAACAATTCGCAATCTAAAGTGTCAATACTTAATGTGTTTAATAGGTTGGAAATAAAGATTCCCTAAGATGCCCTAAGCTCATCTGATCTCACCTGATTTCGGAACCTAAGCAGGGTCCGCCCTGGTTACTACTTGGATGGGAGACCACCAGGAAATACCAGGTGCTGTAGGTGCCTGGAGTAGGAACTGGCAAAACCACTCCAGTATTCCTGCCAAGAAAACTCCAAGGACATGGAGTCATGAAGAAAACTTTGAGGCAGGTTAAGGAAAAAAAAGATTGTATCCTCTTGAAAAATGGAATCTCAAGCTTTATGCTGTCAGGTTCCAGATTTGGGTTCGATTTCTTCAACATTTGAGGAGTCTGTAGCCGCTGTCGTTGCCTATGAGGCTATTGCCACAAGAATATAACTCAAGAGGAGGTGAGATGCAATGATAATATGGTTCGCGCATGTTTCACATTCCATGCCTTATGCAAGGTTGTGATCCAGATTTATAAATTTTGGACCCATTATTCATCTTTTGCTTCCTACCATTGAAATTTCCCACCTCAGTGGCTGGGCCTTGTCATATTTAAATAGAGGGAATGAAGAAGCATCCCTAAAGATGGGTATGATATTTGAGATCTGCCCAGCTTCTTAGGTGGACAAAGATCTAGGGTGCATGAAAGCCCCACCTATGCAATCTTTCCCAACATCCATTAAGTATGGGTTGTTAGCTATGGCATTGCTGGTGAAGGTGTGAAGTGCTTCTGATTTGTCTGGGGATGAAAGCTGCACTTGATAAGTAGCAGATAGGTTGTGTCTGAGTCCCCCAACTCTGTTGAGAGAGGGGTTTTCAATATACACATGAATTGCTTCCCTGGCCCCTCTCTCAAACCACCTATCTTTTCTGTCAAATATGTGTACAATACATCCTTGTCTTTGAATGAGTGTCCTTTGTCCTTCAAGTGGAGGTGTACTGCTAATTCTGGTCCTGAGCTGTTGCCCCTCCTGTGTTGGGCCATCCTCCTTTTTAATGGCTGTTTAGTTTCTTCAGTGTAAAGGTCTGCACACTCGTCACTGCTTTGGGCCACATATACTATATTGCTCCTCTTGTGTTTTGGTATCAGGTCCTTAGGGTGGACAAATCTCTGCCTTAGTGTGTTTGTGACAAATCAGAAGCACTTCATACTTCCACCAGCAATGCCATAGCCACGCACCCTAGGCCTTTGTCCACCTAAGGAGCCTATTCCGATTATGGTCCACCTATGAAGCTATTCAGGCTACTGTCCACCTAACGAGCCTATTCAGGCCTTGGTCCAACTTGTGAGCCTATTCAGACCAGGGTGTGTGTGACATCAAGGTGAACTATAAAATGGAGGACTCGTCACTAACTTTCCTCAGACTGACGAAGCTGCTTGGATGAGTAGCTAAACATTTCAATCTTTCAGAAAAAGAAGTCCAGTTGCCATGACAGCTCCAGATAAACTCACTTGGATCACTGAGAATCTTCACGGACATTCTGGTTTAAGAATTTAAGCCAATGGTTCATATAGTCAGTACAGCTTCTCTATTTAGAATAGCTTTGGATAAAAACCAGATCATGCTACCGGTCTCCAACATTCTACGAGGACATGGCACACAAATAAAAAGAGTGAGGGAAGTCTAGGGTTTGCGAGCTGGATCTTGTCTGTGGGCCACGTGGAGACCATGGTTTGCAGTTGCCACCCCAGCTGTACATTCAAAAGAGGGAGCAGGTTGTTGGATAGAGGGCAGGCAGCCTAAAAATAAATAAATTAAATAATAAAAGCTGTTATTTTGGGGGTGGGGGAGTTATGAAGTATGTATCAGCCCAAATCCTATTTGTGTTTGGGTTAACTTTTGAGTCACTTGTCATGCTAACTGCTGCTAACTGACAAGGTGCCAGAGGGCATCTGCGTTATGTGCCTGGTGACACCCTCAGTTGCAGAATTCAGAGGCACCCTGGGCTGTCATCAATTGGCTGCAATTAGCCATGGCATGTTTTTGTTTATTTAATTTTCTTTAATTTCTTGAAACATTATGAGGCATCTTGGGAAAAGAGCAGAAAAAGAGGAAGACCAAATGTGAGATGGACTGACTCCCTAAAGCAGCAGTGGCGAACCTTCGGCCCGCCAGATGTTTTTGGACCACAACTCCCAGAATTCCAAGCCTGTATTGCCAATGACAAAGGACTGTGGGCGTTGTGGTCCAAAACATCTGGACTGCTGAAGGTTTGCCCCCACTGCCCTAAAGCAATGCAGCGGGCTCTTTGGAGGTCACTCCTTCATAAGGGGCAGCCTAAGCGGGAAGCACACAACCATAACTATAGTAATACGGAGCTGTTGCAAAGGTGACGGCCAAGAGGCAAGCGGAAGGGCTGTGCCAACGCTTTGATCACCCGGGGGAGGCTCACTGGTGTGGTCCTCCCCTTGAGCCTCCAAAGAAGGTCTCCTACCTCACCACCACCAACCCATTGCCCACAACCTTGAATCCTGGGGTAGGATGGGCAAAGGGAATCCTGATGTTGCTGCTGCAGATTCAACCCAGATGTTCCTGGTTGCCTTTCACCTGTTACCCAAATTCTGGGCTGTCTCCCCATCTCCTTCCTCCCTTGAGCTCCCCTGCTCCCTCCGACCTCCATGCATGGCACCTGCAGACCCAAATCCAAAAGGGGCAATTGCACCTGCAGGGAAGGTCCAAGGCTGAACCAACGGTGGTGGTGGTGGTATTGATGGTGCCACTGCCGGAGGAGGAGGAGGAGGAAGAGGGACAGGAAGGCCACCCACTCTCCTTCCTTGACTTCCCCTTGCAGCCTCTCTAGGACCTGCAGCTCCCTTGTGTTAACTCTTAACGTGAAGCAAGACTTTCAAAAGATGCCTAGGACGGTGCTCTTGGAACTACAGCTCTCAGAATTCTCGGTCAGCACAGAATTCAACTACAGCTCCCTTTGAGCAGACCTCGGGGCAATCATCTCTTCTCTGTTGGAAGAAAAGGCACTAAAATGTCATTTTCCCCTATAAAAGATTTGCTTAAAAAAATCTAGATGTTAGCCTGTTTCATCATGAAATTCTTGACAGGGCCTGGACTTGATGATCCATAGGGCCTCTTCCCGTCTGGGGTTCTATAATTATTATAATTTATTTCAGAGCCACAGCCAACTTCAGAGCCAAGGGGATGTCCCCTGAGAGCTATCCTTGGTGCTGAAGTCACCAGTGGACTTGTTTGTCATGGCAAGTTCTGGGGCCCAGCCTGAACCTGAGTGACATGCCCACAGAGCCAAAGAAAAGGGTGGTGGGGTCAGTAGGAACCAATGGACGGAAGGGAAGAGAGCCTCGAAAGAGAACCTCCTTCTTTGAAGGTTTTGAAATAGAGCTTCGATGGTGATTTGTCAAGGACCCTTAGCTGTGGAGTTCCTGGTTTGGGAAATGTACTAGATAACCCTTGGGAGTCCTTCCAGGTTTACAGTTTGATATTAACTCCTCCTGAGCCGTGCAATGCTCTGAACATTATGAACTTGAGCTTCTGTACCTTGCCCCAAACTGGCCAACATGGGCAGGATTAGAACCCAGGACCACAGCATGGAAACACAGTCCTTCCCTTTTGTTGTCCACGAGATGTCCAATGGTGGGTTCTGTCTTTCTGCTGAACCAAGCTGGCACAGAATGATAAGAGTGGTAGAGCTACGTGTAAGGGACCTCAAGGATCCTCTTCAAGTGGCAGCCTACCATCAGCTCTCCAGATGTTTTTGGACCAAAACTCCGACAGGCCTTTGTTATTGGCATGGCAGGCTTGGAATTCTGGTAGTTGTGGTGCAAAACATCTGGCGTGCCGAAGGTTCGCCATCACTGCTTGGCCAACTGTACCATAGGGACTCGGGCAGCATTTTCTCCTGAGCCTCCTTCCCCCGGAGGCTCCATGTCTGGGCCCAGCCGGCCAATGGAGAGATCGACGAGGGACCCCATGGTTTTCCTTTCTACTGCCCCATTCAGATGAATGGGATGACCAGAAATTTCAAAAAACATCACCCAAATGCCTGCGAGTTAGAAAACCTACATCAAATCGGCTCCCACCCTGCATTTTGCTGGACATTTGTAAGAGCTGACACGTCAATCAAGTAACAAGAGACTATTTTAAGTTCAAGCAAAACCAAGGAAGCATTGTGACTCTCTTAATACTATGTTTCAAATTAACGAAATGTACAATTCTATATAAATTAACAACAATCTGCAAGGTTTATTTAGCTTTTAATGTTTTAAATTGCCCCAAATTGATCAAACATACTCAAATAATTAAGTAGCTTCTCAAACCATTCCTCCTCTTTCTCATTGACCTTAAACCCTTTCATTCTGCATATCTTCAGAGTTAGTTATTCTAAAATTATAGTATTATTTAATTTCTTCCTCCATTGGTTCACCGCTAACTCTTCTGCATTTTTCCAATTACTTGCTATGACCTATCTGGCTGCAATTATCATCAGATTTACCCATTTACATTCCTCTTTTGTTTCATTGTTAATGTATATCCAATGTATCGGATGCCTGGGGGGTCATTGTTTTTGTCTGGGTTGTTGGTGATTGGTTTTATAATAATTAAATAAAATTTTAAAATATTTTTTAAAAAATTAATACTATTTTTCAAACACACACACACTCACAAGAATGCAGTTACATTAGTCTGTTGTAGCAAAAATCAACTGTACCCTGCAATACAAGATGCATCAGCATAAGTGGGCTACAGTCCACCAAAGGTGATGGCACAAAGAATCTGTCAAGTCTTAAAAGGTGCCACAGAACTGTTTGCAAAAGACAAACAATTTTTACTCCTAATCATTAGAAGATATTGTGAAGAGCAGTCCCCTTCAACAGGCCACAAGGTTCGCACTGAAACAAACCAATCTGAACGGTGCCACTGTCCTTGGCTTGTTTGCTTTTGGTTGTTGCTGCGACAGGTCAAGACAGCTCTTGTTTCAACAACAGGACACTGTGACATTTTACTCCAAAGGAAAAGATGTTAATTACACAAAGGACATCTGGAGGAAACGAAGCAAAGGGAAGGAACATCTGTCCTCTCAAAGTTTAAATTAAGTTCCAGAGATACTGGCTGCTTTTACAACAACCCCTAAAATCCCAGCAGCTGCGGACTTCAAACAAAATAAAGTACGGCCATGCCTACCTAAGCGCACCCCAGTGCACTTTAGAAGTACCTGGTCTCCGAAAGTAAAAAAATTTCCAATGCGGATTGTAAAGCTGTGGATGCTGGGCTCCCCTCGCCTTCTGGTTTTTTTTTTTTTTTTGTCCCCGCCGTCCCTTTAAGAGACAGGAATCCATACGGGGCTGCTCTGGATGGCAGACAGAGGAATAGGAATCTTTATTGTCATTGCCCCCTTGCAGGAACAACGAATTTTTTTGGTTGCTATATAAAACTCATTTAAAAACATTTCACATAGATTTAAAAACAGGTACAACACATAATATGACATATAAAATGACTAAAAATATGACATATAAAATAAGCTGACTTCAAAGTCCAGGATTTCCGTTTAAGGCCAATATTGCTCTAAAAAAGAAGCTATTTTTGAGGCGGTTTGTTCTTGCCCTCAGTACTCTATATCTCCGTCCTGATGGCAGCAACTCAAAGAGGCAATGACCAGGATGTGTTGGATCTCTTAATATCTCTAATGCTTTACAATGGCACCTGGTAGTATAAATTTGTTCTAGGGTGGGGAGTGAACAGCCCACAATACTCTCTGCAATTCTTATGATTCTGTGCAACACTGTCTTATCCCGGTGGGTACAACTTCCATACCACACACATAACCCGTAAGTAAGCACACTCTCAATTGCACAATGATAGAAGGCCAGCAGCAGCTTTTGTGGAAGATGGTTTTTCCTTAAAGTTCTCAAGAAAAATAGTCTCTGCTGAGCCTTCTTTACAAGCCCCCTTGTGTTGACACTCCAGGACAGATCCTCCTGTAACTCAATGCCCAAAAATCTAAAACCTGTAACCCTCTCCACACCAGTCCCATCCACTAAGAGGTGAGCGAAGGTGAGCCTGCATTCTTTTCTCCCTTTTTTTTGTCCCTCCCCTCACTGCAGACAGGAGCAACGAAGTGCAGAAGAGTGGGAACACAGAAAGAGGAACAAACCCCACAATCTCTGGTCCAAATTTAAGTTGTCAGTGGATTTTAGAGGTCGTGTAAAAGCGCCCACTGTTGGGGCCACACTGTAGTGATGGAGAGGATAAAGGCAAGCACATCTTAAATACAGATACAGTGGATCCTCGTATAACAAAGGGTTTGTATAAAAAAAATCTGTACAACCTAAAAAAATACCGGAGATAGGGGAAATCTGCTTAACAGAATCGTCTCTGGGGCGAATCCGTACAACATAAAATGGTCGCAATTAGGGAGTACTCTGTTTTCAATATATACCTATGGGAAATTTGTATAAAGGAAAATATGCTTAACATAATTTCATTTGGAACAGATTAATTCCTTTATACAAGGTACCATTGCACTTCAAACCTTTTAGAACAGAGGAGAAAGGTGAACACATGAGGACATAAGTAAGGGTATTTGTACACGACCCCTAAACTCCACCGCAAATGGCTCCCAGCTCCGGAGCTTAAAATTGTTTCCCCACCAGCTCCAGAGTTTACAGAAAATTAAGTGCGGCCACGCCCACCTAAGCGCATCCCAGCGCACTTTTCAGGTACCTGCTCTTGGAGGGTGAAAAATCCCAGATCCGCTTGTAAAGGAGTGCCTGGCTCTCCTCGCTTCTGTTTGTTGTGGTTTTTTGCCTCCCGCCCCTTTAAGAGAAGGAAGGATGATGAGGGAGGCTTGGACGGGCAAACGGAGGTGAGCCTGCATTCTTTTGCCCCCTTTTTTCTCCCTCCCCTCAGGCAGACAGGATCAAGGAAGTGCGGAGGGGTGGGGACACAGGAAGAGGAACGAACCCCCAAGATCTCTGGTCCGAATTTAAGTGGCCAGCGGATCTTAGGGGTCATGTGAAAAGAGCCTAAAAGGGAGAGAACCCTTGCAGACCACACAATGATGCCAGAAAGGTCCAATTTGGTTTCGGACCTGGCAGTTCCTCCCCCTGAGGAACAGAGATAAGGCTGGGACACTACAGATAATGGCATGCTTTAGAAACAAGAGAATTTGCACCGATGGCGATGGGAAGTGAAATCATCTCAGAGATGGGTAGGTCTTTCTTTTGGACCGCCTCCTCTTGAATTCTCCAGCTGGCATGGCCAACAGTCCTCCCACCTGAGGTCTTCTAGAAGGGGCAGTCCATACCAGCAGCATTTCCTATCTCTGGGACACTCTACATCAGAGGTGTCCAAACTTTTTGCAAGAAGGGCCAGATTTGGTGACATGAAAATGTGGGGGGGGCGACCATTCAGACACATTTGGCCCCCCAGGCCGGACTTTGCACAAGCCTTTAGGACATGCAAGGAGGCAGGTAGGATGTTGCAGCAAGGGAGCCTTGGGCGGGTAGGCTGGGCAGATGGCTGGGGGGGGGGAGACGGATGGAGGCAGGGAGGGCAAGCAAACTATAAAACTGTAAACTGATGTCTCCATCCAGTTTGGGGAGAGGCCAGCTGGTAGGGATGCATGACAGGCTGAGCTGGCAAGGCGAAGAGGCTGTGGGCCACTTAAAATTTGAAAACAGGCCGCATTTGGCCCCTGGGCCTGACTTTGGACATGCCTGCTCTACATCAATGTAAAAAGGAAGAGGCAGATTATGCAAGACCAAGCAAGGGGAGACATGAGGGAATTCTCTCCACCACTGTCCCTGTAGTAGGAATACAACAGGACCGCACATATCTGCAGCATCTGTAGTTTCCCTTATCAGTGGTCTAGAAATATTTTAAAAATATTAAAGGAAAAAAATCCTAGAAATACATATTTTCACAATGTACTTACCAGAATTGGCCACCAGAGGGAACCAGAGACATGCTATGCATTATGCAATCTTGTTGCTGCATACATACTCTGCCCCCCTCTGGTGGCCAGGTCTGGTAATACCTGTAACATATTTTTCTGTATTTTTTGTTCCCATGTTATGTACGGTATAGTGTTCACTATTACCTACAGCTTTCAGTATCCACGGGGTGGGATGCCCTGGTGAATCCTACTGCACAGCTTTTACAGAAGAGAGGACTGTGTTTCCCTTCTGCAATGGCGCCCATCAAAACACTCTTGTTTGCAGCTGTGATGCTTGCACTCTTACTCTCTGGCCTAGCGGCTGAGAAAAGGCTATGTTTTTATTGGCTTATAGATAGATAGATAGATAGATAGATAGATAGATAGATAGATAGATAGATAGATAGATAGATAGATAGATAGATTTCTTTTAGTATTTTTGGTCCATGGATAAGTGAATCAGTAGATACAGATCCCAGAGATCAGAGTCCTACTGTAAGACCTTTTAAATTCATAAAAGAATACAAAAAGCGCTTTGGTTTATTTAGGGAAAAAGAAAGTTGAGAGGCAATGGAAGTGCCAGACCCTTGGGAGGAGTGTTTAGATACTAATTACCTTTATCTAAACAACTGACTTCATTTTTAGCTGCGTCGTCGGAGAGCATGAAAGGGGAAATTCTGGTCAGTAACATTCAGTCTTCCCCGATGCATTTGTGTCTATTGTGACATTTTAAAAGTTTACTACAGTGGAACCTTGACTTACGTTCCAGGGGTCTAGACTTAAGTCAAACATGACTTAAGTCAAATGAACTTTTCCCATAGAAAGTAATGGGAAAGTGGATTAATCCGTTCCAGATGATGAAAAAGACCCCCGAAAACAGCAATTTAACACAAATTTGACTGGGATAGGAGATTCCTTCCGGGGATGTAAATGAAATGTCTCTTCAAAGAGAGGAGGAGGCAGTGGAATTATAGTCCACAAGTTATACGCCTCCACTTTTTAATGTTCATATCATAGCAACAATGTCTAACATTTAAGTTTTACTGATTTTTAACCTGACGTTCCAAGTTCTGAACAACTCTATCCTTACCATCAGAGTCCCACAACTGTACAGCTCCCCAACTAAAATGCTTCCATTGTGGACCAGACTTCTGCAGCCAGTTTTTTTACAAGACTGAGCCGACTGTCTAACCAGCAAGGCCAGCCCCGAACTCCCAGCCCTTCTTCTCCTCTGGTGGCAATGGCGGCTTCAGCGAGGCCGAGGACCAGCTCCAGGTGCCCGGAGCTGGCCTCACCGAAGCCGCCGCTGCTGGAGGAGAGGAAGAAGACAGGAGCAGTTTGGGGACAGCAGCCGCGATGCTGGGTTGTGGCTGCCGCCCGATTCCAGTGCCTTGCACCAGGGCTCCAAGATGTAAGTCAAAGCCTGCGACTCAAGTCAAACAGGCCCCTTCTTGATGCAAGTCAAATATGATGCAAGTCAAGCAGCATGTAAGTCAAGGTTCCACTGTATCTTGTATCCAGGACTTTGAAGCAGTCTTAACACCAGCTTGCCTCCTGATACCATCATCTGGTGTGTTCCATCTCACCAAAAAGATTCTCAGCGCCTGATAGACAACATCCTCTATCAAGATTGCATTTCTGGTACAATGCTTTGATAAAGATAGCAAGTTCTTATCGAAAGCTTAGCTGACATTTTTTGTTTTAGTAGTGACCAATAAAGGTAGTGACCAATAAAGGTATCACCTAGTCTACTTTTGAATTTATCTTTATTATTGTCAGGATGTGAACAATTTCACCTGTAGATTCTTTTTGCACCTAGCAGCTGTTGCAAGATGCACACAGGAACCCATTGAAAAGCTTATAACCTTGCTGGGGAGCTAAGCTCAGAAAACCTTGGGTGCACTAGAAACCCAAGTAGATGGACAGAAGCATGGATTTAAACCTAACCTGTGTAAAAGAGGAACAATACCATAATTTAATAGTAAGACTTTTCTAACAACGGGAAACGAGGAGGCAAATACCAGTGGGTGGTCCTGTTTTTCTTTTCTTTTCTTTCTTTCCAAACCAGCACAATGTTCAGTGGTTTATACACAAATCAGCATTAAGGCATCCCAAGTGTTCCAAATCTCCCTACCCCTGTCTCCTCAAAACAGAAAATCTTCTCCATAAAATGCACCCTCCCGTTCCAAAAACAGGTAGTTCCAAATGAGGCTTTGTTTTTTGTTAGAGAGAAAATGGGGAAGATCTTATTGGACTACTTGGAAATACCAGATTTCCTTCCTATAACAATGGGCTCAGCTTAAAAACCTCCAGCCTTTGGCTGAATATCAAGAGAAACTTCCTAACTATTAGAGCGGTACAACAATGGAACCCATGACCTCAGGAAGTGGTGTGTGCTCCGACAATGGAGGCATTCAAGATAAATTTGGACAGCCACCTGGGTAGAGATCCTTTGATTTGTACTGTCTTTCTGTATGGAGCAGGGGTTTGGACTTGATGGTCTTACAAGCCCTTTCCACCTTCACTGTTTGATGATTCTATTTTTTAAATATGCATTCAAGGAATACAGTATTTTGGGGTGGTATCGACTCCCCATCCAACGTCTCTGCCTACCACATGGGATACCGGTATAGTTTTTCCCAAACTAAATCATCCCCCCCCCACTCTGAATTCCTCCCCAATATCTTTGCCTTGACATTGTCTGTTCATGAGGATGATTTTTCCAGCAAGGGCTCCTGGACGGTATCTTAAAAAATAAT
>JAHTLZ010003250.1:8670-20310 GCA_023846285.1 Phrynocephalus versicolor | reverse complement strand
AAGTTCTTGAAGGTGTTGTTCCTTGCTAAGGCTTTATCTGTGAGTGACCATTAAAGCATTAGAGGATGGTAGTCCCTCTGATCTGTAGAGGGGTAGGCCCTGTAGAGGGGTGCCTTTCAAAAACTACCAGTTTGTTTTTAACAACATAGTGAGTTATTGCTGAAAGACTAGCACATCAGTGATAAAAACAAACATTTTCCTAGTCTCATCTTAAAGGGACAGTTGAGAAACCGCCAACAGTCAAATCCATGGTGATGGCTTTGGCTGCTGGCAGATGGACTGCAGGGGAGAATGCTGTAATCAAGCCCCACTGATCCAAAGCCAGCTGCACCAGTTCGCTCTCGGCCACTAATGTGGCCACAAAAAAACATCTGCATCATCATGGGGTAAGGCAGGTGAGAACCAATTATAGAGACTTTCTGGTGATGTCTCACGTGGCACCTGCATTATAATTTTGGTGCTGGGGAAGTCAATTTTTATTCTCATTTGCTATTACACATTCAAGCAGTTATGCAAAAATGTGCCTAGTCCCAGAGCTTTATCATTCGTTTCCCTCCTTTTGTTTCTTCCATTAATTTGCCATTTTAGATTTTTTTTTGCCTGGTTTTAATTTATAGAGATGCTGAACAAACTGAGCCCAGGTGACTAGGATATCGTTGTTGTTGTTCAGTCATTCAGTCGTGTCCGACTCTTCGTGACCCCATGGACCAGAGCTCGCCAGGCCTTCCTATCTTCCACTGCCTCCCAGAGTTTTTTTCAAATCCATATTGCTTGCATCGATGACAGCGTCCAACCATCTCATTCTCTGCCGTCCTCTTTTCCTTTTGCCTTCAATCTTTCCCAACATCAGGGACTTTTCCAAGGAGTCCTCTCTCCTCATGAGGTGGCCAAAGTACTGGAGCCTCAGCTTCAAAATCTGTCTTTCCAGTGAATATTCAGGGTTGATTTCTTTCAGGATGCATAGGTTTGATCTCCTTGCAGTCCAGGGGACTCTCAAGACTCTCTTCCAGCACCACAGCTCAAAAGCATCAATTTTGGGGCGATCAGCCTTCTTTATACAGTAGTCCAGCTCTCACTTCCATACATCACTACTGGAAAACCTAAGGATATCATAGGTATACCATAGAAAATATCCACCCACCCCTTCATAGTAAAAAAAGGATTGACATGCATGGAAGATAATATTTACATTTTTTGGAGTTTTGACTCAGTCCTCACCAAAACAAACAAACAAACAACAACAATAACAACAAATAACCAGGAAGTGGGATATTTGTTGGACACTGGACAGCCATCTGTGGGCTTTTGAGTTGCATGATACATAGATTTAGCCAGAAGAAAAATGTTAAGTTGGAAGGTCTTCTGCCTGGGGAATGCCTTGAAAGAATTGAAGCCAGGCTATGCATTTATTTTCAGCAAAAATAATGCACATGTTGAGATTGTTTTGTATTTCAGCTGTGCAGAAACTGCAAGTGAATTTGAGTGGTGCCCACATCTGTGGCATCTTCAAGGAAGCCAAGACTTTCCATAAGCCTAGCAGAATCTTACATTCAAAAGGACCCCTCCCACATGCAAAAAACACCTTATTCTAAACTTCTTTACTGAAACTTGTCCTACTGAGAGAATAATACAGTAATCCCCCACTTATCGCAGGGGTTAGGGACCCAACCTGAACCGCGATAATTGAAAATCTGTGATATGGGAATGCTTAGTCAGGTCAGGACTGGGAGGCCTCTCTAGGGCCTCCTACACTTACCTAAAGCCTGGTGTTGCCCTGAACGGGCCTCCAACGGGCTTCTTGAGCCTGTTAGAGGCCCCGGTTTCTGGAAATCTGGAAATCATTTCCGGTTTTTGGGAAGTCACTTGCGGTTTGTCGGAAATCACTTCTGGGGCATTTGACACGCCCGGGAAGCCCGTCGGAGGCCTATTTGGGGTAGCCTGTCAGGCTTGGGTAAGTGCAATAAGCCTCAAACAGGCCCAAACAGCTTACCCCAGGGGGCCTTGCCTTTCATATACTGCAGTCCCGCAATATACCGGGACCGCAGTATATGAACCACGAAATGGCGTGGGACCACTGTATAATTATTGGTTATTACTATTTTTTTAATCAGCAGTCTTTATTCATGCCAAAACCTGATCAGGTCCAAACCACTAGCCAGTCAACTATCCGCAAGTGTTTCTAACCCTGTCAGATCACAGGAGAATTCCAGCAAGAGATCTCATTTCTTTGCTGGGAAAGGATCTGGAAATGGCAGTGTCGCTGCCCTTCAAGAAAAAAAAAGGTGATGTGGAGAACAGATTGGGGGATTTGCTTGCATTTGGAGGAAGTGCCTGCAGAGCCATGAACCCTTTGCTGACTTTCCTGACATGAGTATCAAGGGTTACTGCACAGAAGTTCCTGGCAGAGGAATTAATCTGGGCACAGAGGTTATTAGGAAACATTGGGAAAGTTTCTCCCTAGGAGCTGCTGTCAGTGAAGTGACATGGTGTTTCTGAAGTGACATAGTACATCAATCTCCCTCCCCCTTTCTCTCTGTCTCTTTCTCTCTGTCTCTTTCTCTCTGTCTCTGCCTCTGCCTCTGCCTCTGTCTCTCTGTCTCTCTGTCTCTCTCTCCCCCTCCCTCCCCCCTCTGTGTGTGTGTGTGTGTGTGTGTGTGTGTGTGAGAGAGAGAGAGAGAGAGAGAGAGAGAGAGAGAGAAATTTTGGCTAGGAGAACGGGAAGTTTCTAACTGCTAATCTGTTCTTTGAAACACGTTTCTTTGAACTGAATGATTTCGGAAGTGGTAGCAACAGGGCCAATTCCCCTCCCCCACAAGGACAGGGTGTCCAAGTTTACCTATTATGAGCAGTGTGCAGTTGAGGGAGGACAACAATCACTGCTCAACTGGCATTGTGAAATGGAAATCAGGAAGGTCGGTTGCTATTACCTGAGAGCTATGTTTGGCAAAGAGGGAAGCAGCAAACATCCTTAAGGTTCCAGAGGGCAGGCTCCTTCCTTAATACATGAGATGGAATTTTGACCACCTGGCCACAACCTGCATCCTTCTGGGGCATCCCCAAGCCGTACACTCTAGTAATAGCAAGGACCGTCCCTCTTCACTGCGTTCAGCAAGAATGGATATACCACCAGCATAACTGCGCAGAAGGTTGCAAAAACAAAGTTCCCTAGAGCAAAAATGACAATGTCCAAAGACCCAGTAACCTTTTATTTTTGGTGGGTGAAGGGTCCAGGGTTCTCTGAGATCACATTAAATCATGTCAAGAAAACACTACTTTTTGTAGATCCTCCAATATAGACTTCTTCCGAAATAAGATGTGGGAGTCATTTCTTACTTCTTAGAAATGTGCAACAGCAGCAATTTCTAGTGGTGGACATGATGGGGAGAAATGCTGTTGCCGTGAGTCTGGGAGGGGCCTGGAACTAGCAGAAATTGCCAATGTAGTACATAAGTGGTTCCAAACTTTTGGCAACCCAGGTGTTCCTGGACTGCAATTCCCAGAAACCCTGCCAGCAGTTAGTAATGAAGGCTTGTGGGAGTTTCAGTCGAATCATACACTGGAGTGAATGGTTCTCATTAGAGATGGACACGACCAGAATTTATTTTTTCGAGTTGTCGTTTTTCGGGACGGGTCCATTTCGGGTCGTTTCCGTTTTTCGCGAATTTTTTCAAAAATTTGTCATTTTGTCATGTCGTTTGTCATTTGTCGTTACTGCCGCGATTTAGCGTGACTTGACTTCCAGTTCCCAGAGCATGGGGTTAGGGGGTAAGGGCTAGGCTTAGGGCAACGGTTAAGGTTAGGGTGGGTTAGTGGGCTGTACCTCTGGGTGCCTCTGGCCCACTAAGAACACAGTGTACTGGCGTATGGGTTAGGGTTAGGGTTAGGA
Organism: Phrynocephalus versicolor; assembly: GCA_023846285.1. Classification (NCBI taxonomy): domain Eukaryota; kingdom Metazoa; phylum Chordata; class Lepidosauria; order Squamata; family Agamidae; genus Phrynocephalus; species Phrynocephalus versicolor. The sequence continues at coordinate 16,424 of JAHTLZ010003250.1, read as the reverse complement.
TTAGGATTAGGATTAGGGTTGGTGGGCTTTTAATGCCTTCTCTGGCACATCCAGAAGTCTCAGCAAAACCTGGCCATGCGATTTGTGGAATGGCTCCGAAAATTTGCATGGTCCCATCCCATGGCCAGCCCATCATTGCACGTGCACAGGTGTAAAAAAATAAAATAAAATAAAATAAAATCAATGGAGACGTTTTGTTGCAAGAAAAACCCACTGTTGCTACTATAAAAAATCAGGCAGTTAAAATATCTAATTTTCACATGTTTCTGTGGTGCTTTGGTGGGTTTTTGGACCACGATTTAAAAAAAAATGTGGTCGCCATTTTGGATCCCCCCACCACCACATGGCAAATGGAGACGCCGAGGATGCCCCCTCCCAGCCTGGTACCAGCAAGTCTCAGCAAAACCTGGCCATGTGATTGGTGGAATGGCTCCAAAAATTTGCATGGTCCCATCCCATGGCCAGCCCATCATTGCGCGTGCGCAGGTGTAACAAAATAAAAATAAAATAAAATAAAATCAATGGAGACATTTTATTGCAAGAAAAACCCACTGCTGCTACTGTAAAAATTCAAGCATTTAAAATAGCTAATTTTCGCATGTTTCTGTGGTGCTTTGGTGGGTTTTTGGACCACAATTTCAAAAAAAATATTGCAGTCGCCATTTTGGATCCCCCCGCACCGCATGGCAAATGAAGACGCCGAGGATGCCCCCTCCCAGCCTGGTACAAGCAGCCCAGGACAGGAGGGGGGGAAGGCTGGAGTGGGAACCCCCCCCAGAAACCACCCCTCTGGTAGGTGCCCTCAGGCAGGCATATTTTCGCCTGCTTTTTCGGCCAGGAATCGGGTTTTTATTTTATTTTTAAAACTTTTTTTCTGTGCCGCTTGGCATCGCGCGATTGCTGCGATGCCAGGAACGACAACGACAAATCAGACCCAATTTTTCTTTTGTTGGTTCGAGTTCGAGTTCTGGGGGAGTAATTGTCGTTACCGTTTCCGTTGCATAACGGAAACGGAAACGAGAATTTCGCCAAGTCGTGCCCATGTCTAGTTCTCATTAGAGATGTGCAGATTTGTGTTTTTGGACGTTAACTCCCCGGAGTCCTCAGGGAATTGTAATTATTACCACGCATGATTGCATTGACTGATTTCATAAGAATACCAGTGTTTTCCATGTAAGTTTCCACCCCCATAATGGATTTTTTTTCTTTTTGTGTGCTCTTTGTTGCTTTAATGTTACCTTTTAATTTTTCTAAGATGCCTCTTCTAATTCCATGTTCTTAACTTGAATATGTCTTAAATGTTCTGGACTGTATATTGTCCCTCATTATTGTAAGCCACCTTGGGCCCTCTTCCAAGGAGAAAGGTGGGGTAAAAATATTCACAATAAATAAATGAATGAATAATAGGCTGGGGAATTATGGGAGTGTTACTCCAAAACCACAAATCTGCATTTCAGGTTAGATAAAAATGTTTCTTGGTTAAAATACTTTTTTACCTCCAAAACTCCATTGTAACATCATACCTTTCTCGTATTCCTCCTCCTCTAGAGTCTGGATATCATCAGGGGTAACTACTTTTCACAATATGTCTCTCAACTGAGTTGTGGTGTCAGCATACTCACATTGTTTATGACATCTAAAACATTTGTGAGCAGTCTTCAGAATAATGTGTGTATGTGAACAAAATCTGTTCCCTTTCATACATTTATGTTGTGATCACAAAGAAGAGCTAAGACCTACTGAGGGACTGATGCCCCCATAGAAACCTTGTCTTAAATTCAGTGTCCATGTGTCACCATTGAAAATCCAGAAGGAATAAGAACAGGAAAAAAGGGACCTCTGAACCTTAAAACCCAACTTTCCTTACATCTCCTGCTACAAAGTCATGGGTTAAATTATCAAAGCAACCATGGCATCTCTGAATTCACAGGAAGGGCAGGGACAGAGCGAACGGACAGAAAGTGTCAAGCAGCAGGCTTCCCACGTTACCCTTTTACCTACCTGTGTGTCTAATAGGCTTAGTTTTTTTCCAGAGACCTATAATGTCATATTGAAGAGGGAACAGGTTTGTTTTCCATGGCTTCAGAGGCCAGGACGTGGGGCAATGGTTTCAAACTACAAGAAAAGAGATTCCATTCGAACATTAGGAAGAACTTCATGACAGTTAGAGCTGTTTGGCAGTGGAATATGCTGCCACGGGGGTGGGGTGGGGTGGGGGGGCGGAGTCTCCATCTTTGGATGATTTTAAGCAGAGATTGGGTGGCCATCTGTCAGTAGTCCTGTGATGGGGCTTCCTGCATATCAGGGGATTGGACTGGATGGCCCTTGAGGTCTCTTCCAACTCTATGATTCTATGATTCAAAGACATCTGTGCCCATTATGCATGCAAGGTTCCCCATTTCCCTCTCTCCCTTGTGGCAGTCATAGAAAGCTCACTGGAATTTTTTTTATATTTATATATTTTATATTTTTATATTGACTTTTGGTGAAGACGATAGATAGATTGTAGGTGGTACCCCTGGGGAATGTGAGATAGGAAGTATTAAGCATGCTTCACACATCTGCCTCTTGTTCTACTTAAGAGCATGTTCTTGTGGCCTTTAATGGCAACAAAGCCAAACAAATCCCATCAATGGCAGTGACCATCCCTTAGATATGCACAGTGGGAAGCTATTGAGTAGTCTCTTAGTGGCAAGACGTTTAACTGGCCAGGATGTCTAGGGGCTGGCTGAGCAGATCTTTGGCTGGCTGAGCCCTCTCTGCATCCAAGGCTTTCCCAGACTAAACAGGATGGAAATTACTTGGAAGGACCCTGCCCTGGCCTAACATGGTGCCAGCAGGATGGCCGTGATACTGAGCTGAGGGGTTTGTATCTGGCATAACATCTGCTGCTTTCTTAACCCCCTCTTGGCTCTTGTGTTGGTCGATCTCAGCCAGCGCTGTTGTTATGCACACAAACGCAGTTATCCCACTAGATCTGAAGGCAGCCAGCACAAGGGGGCCAGGCCAGTAAAATCTCAGTTGTTTCAACACAAGAGGCTTCTGCTGTTTCAGTTGGTTAGTCTTACAGTTTGAGGCGCATTGCTTGTTGTGTATTTTAATTGTTTTTCTGAACAAGAGGAATAAGCCCTATTAAGATGTAGGAGATTCTGATTTCAAAGGGATTGCTCTGATGCTAAAATGTTAGCACTTTACCTACCTGTGTGTCTAATAGGCTTAATTCTCTTCTCAGAGAATTATAATGTGTTTGTAACAGTGAGTGAGGTACTCACGGATCTCCTGTACTTTTGGTGCTTTCTAGAAGTAAAGATGGAAGGTAAATTATTGACAATATGCCTTAACCTTGATAACTTGTAGTGCTTGAAGGCTTCATTAAGGAGAGATCAGTCAAGTTTAACTTAGTCATACTTTTCCGGCAATTGGTGTTCTGAACCTTTTGCAGCTTTGTGATGCAATTTCCATATATAATGAGTATAATGAATACATCCGAGGGTGGCATCCTTTCAGCCGATGAATTACCCAGAGAAAATTTAGATTGCTTTTATATGAAGTATTTATGTGGCTAGAATATTCTGGGAGACGCCTGTCACATTAGAGGAAACTAGCAAGAAAACTAACATTTCAGAAAGTTAATTAACTTAATACATCACTTTGAAGTAGGGATGGATTAATATTTTGGTTTCACTTTCTCCAAGGAGCAAAAAAGTATAGAACTGTTAATTCAGCTCCACATGTGCAAGGACTCATAGGGATTTAAATCCAGACCGTTTCTAGAGTTATCAGAATGCTCTACCTGGGCCTTTCATTTTCACTTTGCAAATTTGGTTATTTCTTCTTCCCAAAACTTCCAAATCATTTAACTTAAATTCTCATCCCTCCCAAGTTTGAAGATCCCACACCCCTCAAGAGAAGCAAGGGATTGTAGGCATTGCTTTCTCTGTAGTTCTAAGTCAATAATATGCTTCTGTTTGATCGGCTTTTGAAAAATGAATCACACTTGAGCTTTACCAAACCCTTGCTAACTCTCATGTGTGAATACCTCCATCTGAAGAGCACCATCTTTAACCTTGGGGAACTCCATGTGGGTAGAAGTCTCCAGGTTTCACAACTGCTCATGGATAGCTTGTTTGTTTTGTTTTTCTTTTTATGGAAAAAAATAGTGTATAGCCAATATAGTGAAAACTGTTCCTTGCTGGGGATTTTTTTGCTGAAAAATAATGTCAAGAAGTGGAAATGACACACTTTGGTTGTTAGAAGTTTGTACCCTTTCAAGGAAGACATTTACAGGCATTTAAGAAATACCCCAGAGCACAGAGAGAACTCCTAGTTCCCTGAGCTCCTTGCCCTCTGAAGATGCCGGCCACAGAGTCTGGTGAAATGATAGGAAGAAAAACTTCCAGTACATGTCCAAATAGCCCCAAAAAACTCAAAAGAGCTAATATTTCCTAATACATGTGAATTCTGGTGGAGTTATTTTTGTTTCTTAGTTTCTTAATTTCCTTAATTTCCTTAGTTTCTTAATTTTCAAAAACTCATTTTTGTTTCTTAATTTGTTTATTCTGGGAGATAAAGGACTGCATTGCATCATGGGAAGAAGAGCAGGATCTGAGGGATAGTTATGCATTGTAAATAAGGTCATCTCATAAAGTAATTCATAGATACATTGAATTCATGAAGAGACCCTGAATATGCACAAATTCATTTTCCAGTGTCCCGCTGAATTGTGTGAAATAAACTAAATTGGATGAACTAGAACCCTTTTTCAGTGTTGCAGTCAATGTGCACTTGCAATATGAAAGCCAGGGCACTCTATCTCTTCATCCTAGCACCAGTTACTGTGACTTTTAACACTGGGAGGGTGATGAGACTAAAGAGAGAGGGGTCTGAAGAACAGTCATTCTCTACATGAGCCAGGACCTGAATTTTATAGGTTCCTGTGGAGAGAGGACAACCACTCCTCACTTAACAACCTACCTCTTTAATGACCTCTCAGACTTACAATCAGCTGCAGCAGACAAAGCTGCCTCCGCTGCCAGATCACTGCATCAGGAGGAGGCCGCTGTTCCAGCCCACAGGCACTTCACAGCAAGGCAAATGAACTGTTGACTTTTCAAAACACTAATTTGCTCAGGTTCTCTGACGAACCTGGGCCAAAGCCACCAGCCTGCTCCTTCAAGTGTGCACCTATCATGTGAGCTCCTCGGAGCAGAGGAAGCAGGGCTACAAAGCAAAAGCAAATGTGTTCCGCTTATATACCATCCCATGCCACTCCAAGCAGTCTCTGGGCAGTTCACAGTTTAATTATGCAGACTACATATTGCCCCCCCCCCCCAGCAAACTGGGTACTTAGAGCCTTTTCACACGACCTCTAAGATCCGCTGGCCACTTAAATTCGGACCAGAGATCTTGGGGGTTTGTCGCTGTTCCTGTGTTCCCATCCCCTCCACACTCCTGGCTGCTGTCTGCGTGAGGGGAGGGAGAAAAAAAGAAAGAAAAGAATGCCAGCTTACCTCAGTTCTGCCGGTCTCACTCTGTTCCTGGCAGCATTCAGATCTCTTAAAGGGGCAGGGGGCAAAACAACAACAAACAGAAGTGAGGAGAGCCCGGCACCCACTACGTTAGATCCACATCAGGGATTTTTCACCCCCGGAGAGCAGGTACCTGAAAAGTGTGCTGGGACGTGCTTAGGTGGGCGTGGTCACACTTAATTTTCTGTAAACTCCGGAGCTGGTGGGGAAACAATTTTAAGCTCCGGAGCTGGGAGCCATTTGCCGCAGAGTTTAGGGGTCGTGTGAAAAGGCTATTTCACCAACCTGGGAAGGATGGAAGGCTAAATCAACCATGAGCTGGTTACCGGAGATTGAACCCCAGGTTGTGAACACAGTTTTACCTGCAATACAGGCATTTAACCACTGTGCCACGAGGCATCTCCCACACCAACACCACCTTCCTCCTTGAGGATGGGATTGTGCTGCAAACACCACAATGCCTCTGCCTCGGAGAAGATGGACCTGCACAGGGTGGAGTGTCAGCCATGTCTGTCTCTGTTTTCCCCTCCTTTTTGTCCTTCTCTTCCCATGGCCTTCAGGAGACCCTTTCTGCTGTGGCCTGCCTCCAAGAAGGGTGACCTCAACACAACACAAGGCATGTGCCTTAAGCTCCTCACTTTACAACCAAGTTAATGACCTAGCCTAGGAATGGAACTCCACTGTTAGGTGAGGACTGCCTGTACATGGATAGCAGAGATTTTTCTCTTCCAACTTGTCACTTCCTGTGAGCAGGAGATGAAAGGAAGTAACAAAATTCAAGGAAGGTCTAGGGCAGTGGTTCTCAACCTGTGGGTCCTCAGATGTTCCTGGAATGCAACTCCCAGAAGTCTTCATCACTAGCTGAGCTGGCCAGGAATTCTGGGAGCTGCAGTCCAGGAACATCTGGGGACTCACAGGTTGAGAACCACTGGTCTAGTGCATGTCTCTCTTACACAAAATGTAACTCCTGAATAGTGTTCTGAGTGTTTCTATACATCAGGTTGTACTGTATATACCTTTGCTCATTCTGTTCACCACTGAAGTTGCTATTAGAATACTAGAACCCAGATGGAAAGATTGGACTGGGGTCGGGGGTGGGAGAATGAGATCACAAACAAGCTGGTTCTTATTAAATAATTAATCCACAGTAATTTTCCTTCCGCCCCCACCCCACCTCATTCTGCTTTGTAAGCACTACACGGCAAGGTAAATAAACTGCTGACTTTTCACAACACTAATCAACTCTCGGAAGAACTAGAAAGCACTAGAATAGATTTGGAATATTTTGAGAAACAGATCAAAAGAGATTGCTTAGAAGAATGCAAACAGGATGCAGAAGTGACCAGGGGACTCAGACATCCACTGTTGAGACAAGAAGGCATTCTGATAAATTGAAGACCATTCTTTTCATTACAGGAACATTTTATAAAACACATTGCCTTTATCATCTAGTATTTCTGGGGTGTTTTTTTAAGGTGATTGATTACTGTATGCCTATCTCTGTCTTATCATGAACAGGAAGATTACCACTGCTTGTCTATGCATCTGTCTGTAAGGCCTGAGGGATTGCACACAGTTATTTAAGTGTGCTGAAGGTACATGTGTGGATAAGTTATTTTCCTTCCTGGAAATCTGGCCTGTTCCATCCTATCCAGGATGGAAACAAAAAACAAATGACTTCGTTCCTATATCGTTTCAGGAAATATCTTTCCTTCAGAGCAGAGCTGAGCAAAGTGAAGCATGGGGAACTGCAAATATCTCTCACGATTGTTTGGGACGAGCTTCAAAGCCCAGAAACTCCTGTATTCCCCCCCCCCCCCGCTAAAATGTTTTTCCCCAGCATTAACATAAATTATTTCTCCTGGAAGCTTCCAGGAGCAGTGATTTATGTTTCCAATAGGGTACAGAGACCTCTTCCGCCATTTTGGAAGAACAAAGCCTGTGTTTCAAAAGCAGAAGTACACAACTGGCCGTGTGTGGTTTTCTTAATTTTTAGACTCCATGGAACCTTCCTGTTCCAGATGTGGGTCCTGATGGAAATTTTAGTATTGTGTTTTAATGTATTGTATTTATTGTATTTATATGTTTTATTGTTCTAATTTTATTGTAATTTTGATGTTTTAATTGTTTATTTTGATTGTTAGCCATCCAGAGACCTTTGGGTAGTAGGCGGCATGCAAGATAGATAGATAGATAGATAGATAGATAGATAGATAGATAGATAGA
>JAHTLZ010003249.1:15195-30085 GCA_023846285.1 Phrynocephalus versicolor | reverse complement strand
ACTGATAAAGGTGTTAAACAGGGATGTATTCTGGCCTCTCTTCTTTTTAATTTCTATATTAACTCCGTAGTGCCCTATCTTGACCATGGGACCTTCTACCCTCCCAAAACTGGCCAGAAGGCAGATCTCTGTCTTGCTTTAATGCTGATGAGGCGGCAATCCTCTTTAGAACACCTGTAGATCTCAGAAGAACTCTGAATGCACTATCACAATTTTCTAAGGAAAAGCAATTAAAGCTCAATTATCAGAAAACTAAAATTGTGGCCGTTGCCAAAAGACCCAAGATTTACTCTTGGAGTATCAACATTGAGCAGGTTTCCTCCTTCAAATATTTGGGAGTAGTTTTTCAGGCTAATGGTAGCAGAAAAGTCCATGGAGATTATGTTGCCAACATTGCTCAAAGTTCTCTAGCCATTCTGGCAGCCAATATATTCCTGAAGCACTTCAACTATTCCAAGCCAAGTCAATTTCCCAACTTCTGTATGGAGCTCAATTCGGCCCCCTTTCCAATTATGCTCCACAGATGTAATCCCCGGGGGCAACTCACTATTTCTGTTGCCACTGATAAAGGTGTTAAACAGGGATGTATTCTGGCCTCTCTTCTTTTCAATTTCTATATTAACTCCGTAGTGCCCTATCTTGACCATGTGACCATATGTAGTCCCCTATCTTGACCATATATTGCCCTGTAATACTTAAAGCACTCTCTGGGCTGGTTATAATTTAATTATGCAGGCTGCACACTGTCCCGCCACCACCATGAGACCACAAAAAACAGAGTTTTGATTCAAACCCGATGCACTACCACGGAAGAGGCAGGAGGAGAGACACCTCCAGGGTGGACCCACCTCCACCCACCTGAGTGAGGAGACCCATTGTGGCACCACTGAATATCCTGAGGAAAACCAGGGGATTTATCACCTCCTGTGAAATAGTTTCTCTTCCATGCTGCGAAATGTGAGTTTCAGGGTACGAAACGGATGGAACTTGTTCCACAGCCTTCAAAGAATGTTTGCATATCATTTTGGATTTAATGCACGGAAGTTGCATTGGTAGATCATACCTCTTCCATATGAATTCATGGTACTTAGGATTACCTTCAAAGCAACCATGCAGACAGCTTGGATATTTTGAAGGAACATTGCTCTTTATTGGCAGCAAAAAAAGATAGACATATTTAATTTGATACAGAGAGCTTCCAAGTAATAACAAACAAGAAGCAAAATCCCCTGCTTATATATTGCCCCGTAATACTTAAAGCACTCTCTGGGCTGGTTGCAATTTAATTATGCAGGCTGCACAGTGCCACCCTCCCCATCATGAGATGGGTAACCGTTTTACCAACCTCAGAAAAATAACCTACAAGAAAACCAGAACAGCAAAAAGTCTTATTTTCTCCAACCACTCAAAAGAGGCTCTCCCTGTGCAGTCATTCCATAGCAGAAGAAAATATTTTCTAAAATTTGTACTGGGAGCCTGGAGGGTAGCACAGAAACATATCCTCCGTTTGATAACTGATTTGTCACATTGATTATCATTTCATTTTTATGCCACTGTCAATGCCTGGGAAGGGGGAGGTGGTTTAACTCTTGTAAGTGTCCCTGAGCAGTCGCAGTATATGAATGCATAAAATAAACTGAGAAAGTTTTTTAAAAAGTCTTCTTCATGACACAGGCTGGGGGGCCCTTTCTTTCAACAGGGGTATCCCAGCAGGGCAATCAGAAATACTCTATGCCCAGGGAAAAAATGATCCTTCCCTGGGCAGACCTTGTTCCCAGAATCTCAAAGGGATCTCCTCACACAGAGATCGCCAGCCTGGACCCAGAAGATCCCACTTTCAGTGGGGAAAATACGGGGTCATCACCTCATAGAATACCGACTGCTGAAAATGGAAATAGAATTAAAAATGAAAGGCACTGTTCATGTCTCAGGACTTTTCTGACAGTAGGAACATTGTCACCTATTACAGGGGTACCTGTTAAGATGAATTTAATTTGTCCTATTGCTCAATTCATTTTACAAAAAAAAAAATGTCCTTCAAAATGTCGTTTAATGTGCTTTCCCATAGAAATGTATTGAACTCCAGAGGCAAAATATAGCTTACAAAGTTTTCCAATTCCCGTAAATTTCATTTGTCTTACGAGTTTTGTGCCTTAAGGGGCTAACAAATGCTAACAAATGACCAGGAACTAAAAGCTAGCAAATCACCAGGACCAGAGCACATCCACCATCTTCTATGGTACAGGTCCAAACTGAACAAATCCATGAGACCGAGGAGGGTGCCGCACTGGCTGTCCAGGAACGAAGCACCACACCCGGAGTCCAGACCCGATTGGAAGGCCTCAATATTTGATCTAAAATGGCCTGCAAATGATTAATTAGTGTAATCCCTGGGAAGAGACTCTGGCTGACCAGGACTGGTGAGGTGACAAACCACTTGGAACAATTCCGCCTAGTGGTCCATGGCCGCACCCATTCTCTGAGAGAAACACCCTCTCTTAGCCGCTCTTCAAATACAGTAATAATGCTATGGGCTAGATATGTCTAGGGACTCAGGTCCAGAGACCACCAGCAGTGATCTGAAGAGCCAGGACCAGTCCAATGGACATATCTAAGGAGACCTGGGTCTGAAGACCACCAGCAATGGTCTACAGAGTCAGGCTATCCTAGGAACCTGGGCCTGGGGACCAGCAAAGTCAGGCCCAAGGACCTGGATCTGGAGACCAGCAATGGTGATCCCAAGAGACAGGCACCCAAATGGAGCTGGGCACCGCTTAAATACCCTTCTTCGAGCCTGGATTTACCCTACAGCAGACACGCCTCCATAGAAACCAGATCAGACTGAATCCGACCAGTCAGGTACCCCTGCTTTCACACCTTAGATGGCCGTTATACATATACCTGCAAAGTGACAATATCTCAGATGACCTTTATACATACTTCTCGGCAAAGTAACAATTCTTTTTTTTTGTTGTTTCATATTCTTGCGGTTAAACTTCTGCTCACAGGTGTCAGGAAGTTGTGCAACTTCCTGCCTGCCAGCTCTGTGTCTCTCAGAGAATGTAGAAATTTTTTTCAGCAAGCGGTCACCTAGAGAATACCAAACCCAAGTCAAGCTATTGCCCAGCCCTATGAGTGGGGCAGGTGATCTGTTGGGACAGGTTCATAGAGACCATGGGCTCCAGGAACTCCAGAGCCCCACCAGACAGCCCCAACCCCACATGCACGTTGAAATCCCTGATTACCAGAAGTCCAGGCGACCTCAACAGGGCAGTCCGGATGAATTCATTTAGGGGAGTGCTGGGTCACAGGGAGCGCAGTACAACAGCACTACCCCAAACCTATCCCTGAGTCCCACTGGTAAGGGCAGGCGGTCCTGCAGACAGAAAGAGACTTCCTGCAAACGATGGCCACCCCACCCCACCCCCTGACCCTCTAACCTGCTCAAGGGACGAACAAAGTACCCAGGGGGGGAGCATAGCTGGAAGAATGAGACCCCCCCTCCCGCATCCACCCAGGTCTCCGTGATACAGGCCAGGTCGGCCCGCTCATCAATGATCAAATCTTGGATGATTAGTGACTTCGTATGGACTGAGCTGGCATTGAGCAGCAACCCGGACAGGTCAGAGGAGCAGAAGGAATGGCTCCCTGGTTAAGTGGCCGTGAGCGGGAGGGCCAGAACGAGGCCCAGCATGTGGGGCCCTCCTTCTCCTTAATTAACCGATAGACACCCCCCCTGGCTCAGAGTGTCAATTTCCCCAGCACCACGAGGCACCAAGAAAAGTTGGCTCTCGTGACCCTTGTCACAGCCTCCACCTGGAGAATGGATCGACTCTCTCCTTCTTGGTGTCACTGCACACCTCCCTTTCAGAAGCAATGGGTCACGTGGGCATGCTAAGCTCAAGCAGGCAAGGCCATGACATGAAAACATAACAAAGCACATGATGAAACTTATCACTCGTCAAGTAAAAACGACTTCTGACACATATTACAGGACTCCCCTGTTTATCAAGGGGGTCTATGCTTCCGACCTGCAATAAAGGAAAATCTGCGATAGGCAGACGCCTATATCTGTGGGTCGGGTTGGAACGGGGGGGGGGAATCAGGCGCTCCTCTTCCTCCTCTGCCACTGTCAGCGCTGCAGGGCTTGGTGGGTGGGGTGAGTGGGCGCGCCACCGCTGCCACAGAGCTTGGGGGGAGTGAGCGGGCGCTCTTCCTCCTCCTCCTCCTCTACTGCCGCCGGCACCATCAGAGCCGCAGAGCTTGGTGGGTGGTTGAGGGTGAGTGGGTGCTTCGCCTGCACTCCTCACTCATAATGGATTTTAATTTTTATATGTGATGGATGTGTAAGAGGGCTAAAAAATGCCGGTGTATGTTACAAACATTCATCTCACAAACGTTCTTAATCAATCTTGAGTGAAAACCAGATATTATTAACTGTGTATGATACTGTCTATGATACAACAAAATACTGGTGATGGCAAAAGAAATGTAATAATCCATGTCATCACAGCAGATAGAATGTTGTATGCACAACTGTGGAACACAATCAAGATTCCTGACAAAGACCAATTAATTATGAAGGTACTGAACTGTACAGAAATGGACAAGATCTCAGCACTGCTGAAACCAAATTGACACTTTAAAGATTTCAATGAAAGATGGCATGATTTCTATCAATTTTTAGTTCAATATTATAAGTCAAATTAAGTTCCCTGTTTAATTTATGTGCAACTGAAATAGTTAATGATCAAAGATATGTATACTGTTATGATGGGATGCAAATTTTGTTTGAGAAGACAAGAATCATTCCATGTTTTTCCTTTCCACACTATAATTGTATTTTGTTTGAAAATGATAAATGTATTTTATTTATTTATTTATTTATTATTGAATTTATACCCCGCCCATCTTCCCAAGGGAACTCTAGGCAGCTTACAAAAGGCTGATCAGATCAGCGAAATATCATCAAACAGACAAACAAATGAACAAGTGAAACAACATAACAATAAAAACATTGGCATCTATATCAAAAACAGAAATCACTCAGGTGAAAAACACCTCGTTAATTAAACTAACTTGCAGCAGATGGTGGGAGAAAAAAACAGAAAAAAACCCCAGTTAAGCTTGGTCACCAAAGGCCTCGCGGAACAAGATGGTTTTCAGCGCCCTACGAAAGGCCAGCAGGGACTCTGCAGAGCACACTTCGCTGGGGAGGCTGTTCCACAATGGAGGGGCAGCCACCGAGAAGGCCCGATTGCGGGTGGAGGTTTTTCGGGCCTCTCGGGGGGGGGTGACAACCCGAAGCGAGTGCGCTCGCGACTGCCGAACTGGTCGGGCTGAAGTTGATCGCTGGGCGATCCGCTCCGCCAGGTAGTCCGGGCTCAAGCCACGGAGGGTTTTATAAACTAAAACCAAGACTTGAAGTTGATCCGGGATGCAATGGGCAACCAATGCAGGCAGGCCAAGACTGGGGTGATGTGGTCATGACGACATGCACCCAACACCAGCCTGGCTGCCGCATTTTGTATGCGCTGCAGATGTCGGAGGAGAGTCAAGGGCAACCTCATGTAGAGGGCATTGCAGTAGTCCAACCTCAAGATCACCAGCGCTTGGATCACTGTTCTCTGGGAGTTGCCGTCTAGGTACGGGTGGATCTGGGCAATTTGGCACAGGTGGTAAAAGGTGGTCCAGGTCACAGCAGCCATCTGGGCATCCAAGGATAACGCCGGATCCAGAACCACGCCCAGATTCCGAACCCTGTCCGCCAGCTGGAGGGAAACACCCTCCAAACTGGGGAGAGGGCCTCCGTATCCAGATGGAGAACTCCTGAAGAACATCACAGCAGGGGAAGCATGTTGAGAGTATTTGGGCTAAAATCAGGGGTGAAAAAACTAGGAGGGATGTCACTGTGGGCATATATTATAGACCCGCAAGCCAGCCGGAGGAGTAGGATGATGCCTTCAGTGAGCAGATGGCCACACAGTCAAAAGGGAGAGATGTAGTAGTAATGGGTGATTTTAACTATCCGGATATATGCTGGCAGTCCTACTCAGGTAGGAATGCAATGTCTAACAAATTCCTTACTGCCCTTGCAGACAATTTCATGGTCCAGAAGGTACAGGAGGCAACCAGAGGCACAACCATTTTAGATCTGGTCTTAACCAATAAGGAGGACCTTGTAAATGGGGTCGAAGTGGTCGGATCATTAGGTAAAAGTGACCATCCCCTCTTGGAATTTGTTATACAGTTGGAAGGTGAAGCTAAGCATAGTCGGACAAGAATCCTGGACTTTAAGAAAACCAATTTTTGTAAACTTAGGGAATTATTGGCTGTAATTCCATGGACTGAAACACTAAAAGAGAAGGGAGTCCAAGATGGATGGGAGTTCCTTAAAAGCTAGGTATTAAAGGCACAATTTAAAACTGTTCCAACAAGAAGAAAAAATGGGAGAGGTCTAAAGAAACCACAGTGGTTTACTAAAGAACTTTCAACTCAGCTAACTATAAAGAAAAGCAAGTACAAGGAATGGAAAAATGGGAAATGCACCAAAGAAGAATATAAACAAACAGCTAATATATGCAGGGGGATGGTAAAAAAAAGATAAAGCGCAAAACGAACTTAGACTTGCCAGGAAGATTAAAGATAGTAAAAAGGGTTTCTTTAGTTATGTCTGCAGCAAAAGGAAAAATAAGGAAATGATAAGCTCTCTTCGTCGCAATGATAACCAGTTACTAACAGGAGACAAGGAAAAGGCAGAACTACTCAACACCTTTTTTGCCTCTGTTTTCTCCAAAAAGGAAGAAAGAGATCTGTAGGGACAAAGAGTAGATGAGGTAGGATGTGAATTGCAAAATAGAAAAGGTAGGGAGCTAGTACAGGAACAGGAATTTAAGTCCCCTGGGCCAGATGAATTACACCCAAGGATATTAAAAGAACTGGCAGAAGTAATTTCAGAACCATTGGCAATAATCTTTCCTGGAAGACAGGAGAAGTCCCCATTGATTGGAGGAGGGCTAAAGTTTTCCCCATCTTCAAAAAGGGGAAAAAAGAGGACCCAAATAATTGCCGCCCAGTCAGCTTGACTTCAATTCCAGGAAAGATCCTAGAGCAGATTATTAAGCAGTCAGTCTGCAGTTATCTAACAAACAATGCTGTCATTACAAGAAGTCAACATGGGTTTCTTAAAAACAAGTCATGCCAGACTAATTTGATCTCTTTCTTTGATAGAATTACAGACCTGGTGGATGAGGGGAATGCTGTGTATATTGGTTATCTGGACTTTAGCAAGGCCTTCGATAAGGTTCCCCATGGTATTCTTGCTAAGACGTTAGTAGGAAGTGGGATAGATAGTGCTATTGTTAGGTGGATTTGTAATTGGTTGACTGATCGCACCCAAAGGGTGATCATAAATGGCCTCTCTTCAGCTTGGAGAGGCGTGACCAGTGGGGTGCCCCAGGGTTCTGTTCTTGGGTCCAGTGCTGTTCAATATCTTTATTAATGACTTGGAGGAAGGAATAGAGAGTATGCTAATTAAATTTGCAGATGATACCAAATTGGGAGGGGTTGCTAATTCCCTAGAGGATCGGATGAAAATCCAAAAGGACCTTGACAGATTAGAAGTCTGGGCCAAAGCCAATGGAATGGATTTCAACAGAGGGAAATGTAGGGTGCTACATCTAGGTAAAAAGAATGAATTGCACAGATATAGGATTGGGGACACTTGGCTAGAGAATAGTACCTGTGAAAGGGATTTGGGGGTCTTGGTGGACTACAAATTGAACATGAGTCAGCAGTGTGATGCGGCGGCCAGGAAAGCCAATGCGGTTCTTGGTTGCATCAACAGAAACATAGTGTCTAGATCAAGGGAAGTGATAGTGCCACTCTATTCTGCTCTGGTCAGACCCCACCTGGAGTACTGTGTCCAATTCTGTGCGCCTCAGTTTAAAAAGGATGTTGACAACCTCGAGCGGGTGCAGAGGAGGGCTACCAGGATGGTTGAGGATCTGGAGGAAATGTCTTATGAGGAACGGCTTAGGGAACTGGGAATGTTTAGCCTTTCAAAAAGAAGACTGAGAGGGGATATGATAGCTATGTTTAAATATTTGAAAGCATGTCATATTGAAGAGGGAGCAGGTTTGTTTTCCATGGCTTCAGAGACTAGGACTCGGGGCAATGGTTTTAAACTACAGGAAAAGAGATTCCATTTGAACATTAGGAAGAACTTCATGACAGAGCTGTTCAGCAGTGGAATATGCTGCCACGGAGGGTGGTGGAGTCTCCTTCTTTGGTGGATTTTAAGCAGAGGCTGGATGGCCATCTGTCTGAAATATTGTGAAGGGGTTCCTGCACGGCAGGTGGTTGGACTAGATGGCCCATCAGGTTTCTTCCAACTCTATGATTCTATGATCACCTCGGTCTTCTCGGGGTTGAGTTTGAGCCTGTTGGCCCTGGTCCAAGCCATGACCGCCTCCAGGCACTGGTCGAGAGTCCGGACAGCTTCCACTGCAGAGGTGGAAAAGGAGAGATAGAGCGTACTGGTGACAGCAGACTCCAAATCTCCGAATGACCCCAGCCAGCGGTCTTACATAGATGTTGAACAGCATGGGGGAGAGAGAAGAGCCCTGCGGAACCCCACAAGGGAGTGTCCATGGGGCCGACAGCTCTCCACCATGCCGCACATACTGGAGCTGACCCTCCAAGACGGACCGGAGCCAACTGCGACCAGTGCCTCCGGTACCTACCTCAGAGAGCCGGTCCAGTAAGATAACGTGGTTGACTGTATCGAAGGCCGCTGACAAATCCAGGAGGACCAACAGGGTAGAGCAACCCATGTCGGCCCCCCGGATTAGGTCATCTTGCAGCGCGACCAGAGCTGTCTCGGTCCCCCGGCCAGGCCTGAACCCGGACTGGCATGGATCAAGGCACCGCTGTTCCTCCAAAAATGACTGAATCCGAATCGTGGCCACCCTCTCAATGACCTTGCCCATGAAGGGGTCGTTGGCAATCGGAGGATAGTTCACCAATTGGTCCGACGTCATGCCTGTTTTTTTCAAAATGGGCTTTAACACCATCTCCTTCAAGCGGGAGGGAAAAAACCCCTCGCTGAAGGAGGCGGTGGCGATGGCAGACGCCCATTCGGGCATACTCCCTCCAGCAGTATGCAAGAGAGAAAGAGATTTCTGCATTCAGGGTGGCATTTACTGAAACCAGAAGGACTGCCGGGCAAACGCATCATCAAATCTCTAAAATGATTATTACTTTAGAAACAGAGAGAAAGCAAATCTAGTTTATGAGCCTGTTTTAGATGGCCTACCATCCATGATTACATGGAAGTTTTACTCTCTCTGTAATATGTTTACATTCCATGTATTAGTAATTACAAAAATTAATATTAAATAAAAATCTGCAGCCTAAGTTGCGGACAGGAGAAAAACACTGCTTATGAAGTCTTTTGTTTTGAGCTTTCAGGGAGACCCTCGGTCCCCTCCTGGGAACTGGGGCCTTCCAGCCTGGGAATCAGAAACCTACTTCACAACTTTACATCCAGGAGACGAAGGCATCCTTACCTGGAAAGTCCTTCTCCCTAGAAATTCCCAGCTGGATGTCCTCACGCAGAGATCTCTCCAGCCTGAATCCAGTAGATCCCACTCTCCCCACAGGGGAAATCCGGGGGTCACCTGGCAACTCACATCAAAACTGGTCACTGTCGTAGCTCAAAACCAAAGGCTATGTTTTGAATTTCAAGAGAGAGAGAGAGGGAGAGAGAGAGAGAGAGAGAGAGAGAGGGAGAGAAAGTCTGGGGAGCAATCAAAGAACTAGTGGTCGCATCCTTCCAAATTAAAAAAGGGGGGAGAGAGAAAGGGAAGGAGGGGGGAGGTTGGGGGGGGGTCCTTAGAGGGGGAGACAAATTTTCACCTCCTCCTCCCTCCCTCCCTCCGGGCCCAAAGGAGTGGGGGGCTTTCCCCCCTGACACCCCCATCACCCACCCCCCACGGATTTCACCAGCAAAGCCACCTCTTCCTCCTCCTCCCCCCCTAAAAGGGACGCCCAGGAGGGTCCCTTCTTCCTCCCCCCCTAGCCGCCATTCCCCCTCATCTCTAATGCCTCCCCCTGCCAAGCCCCCCCTGCAACCCCCCCACCGCCCCCCCCCCCGTCTAGACCAACCCCCCTCTTGGGGGGGGGGGAGAGACCTTTCCTCTCTTTCCTGCAATGAAAGAACCTTTTTTTTTTTGTTTTTTTGTTTTTTTTTGGGGGGGGTTAAATAAAGCCAGGTGGGAAAGCGATCTCTCCCCCCCCCCTTCCATGGGAGCCTTTGGGTTTCCTGCCACTCTAGGAAGCGGAACTCGCTGCCCTTTTGCCCTTGGAGGACCGAACCCCCCTTCCTTCCTCCTCCTCCTCCTCCTCCTTCTGGCCCTGCAAAGGGAGGGGGAGGGGAGCCCCGCCCCAAAAGACAGGCAGGGGTGGAGTGGGGGGGAGGGAAGGGAAGGGAAGGGGGGACACGTCGGCCTTCCTCCTCCTCCTCCTCTTGGCCCAGGCAGGGTCAGGCCAGGAATCAGAGCCCCAGAAGCCCCTTTTCTGGGTCGGAAACTCAAGGGTTTTGGGGTGGTGGTGGCTGGAATTGGGGGTTGGGGGAATGGAGAGCTAAAGCCAAGATGGCCAACGCAATCGGGTCTGGACCAGGCATGTGCCCTCCTGATTTATTTGTATTTATTTATTTATTTATTGTATTTATATCCCGCTTAATATCGAAAGATCTCTAAGCGGCTTGCAAAGCCACAATTGGCACAGATAATCACAATTGAACAAACAGACGATACACACAACAAACTAATATAGTTAAAAACCTGATAGTGTTCCTGATACTATCTAATAAAAATCTAATAAAAATCTAATAAAAATATCATTCAGAGACATGGCGATGGCGGGGTAAAAAAAAACAAAAAAAAAACCTAGGAATCGCCGAAGGCCTCCCGGAAGAGGTAGGTTTTTAAAGCCTTCCGGAAGGCCAGCAGGGACTCTGCAGAGCGCACTTCAGGAGGGATGGAATTCCAAAGGCTGGGGGCCGCCACTGAGAATGCCCGGGCCCGAGTACTCGACTTCCGGGCTTCTCAGGGAGTGGCGACCCGCAGCAAGTGCGCTCGCGCCTGCCGAACGGGACGGGCCGAGGTGGATCGCTGAGCGATACGCTCTGTCAGGTAGTCCGGTCCCAAGCCATGGAGGGTTTTATAAACTAAAACCAAGACCTTGAATCTAATCCGGGCTGCAACGGGCAACCAGTGCAGGCGGGCCAGAACTGGCGTGATGTGATCATACCGACGCACGCCGGCCACCAGCCTGGCCGCCGCATTCTGTACCCGCTGCAGACGCCGGAGAAGAGTCAAGGGCAACCCCATGTAGAGGGCGTTACAGTAGTCCAGCCTCGAGATCACCAGTGCTTGGACCACTGTTCTCAGAGAGTTCGCGTCGAGGTATGGGCGGATCTGGGCGATCCGACGGAGATGGTAATAGGCGGACCTGGTCACCGACGCCACCTGGGATTCCATGGAAAGCGCCGGGTCCAAGAGCACGCCCAGATTCCGCACCCTCTCCGCGAGCTGGAGGGAAACTCCCCCCAGACAGGGGAGGGGGCCACCGTACCCCGACGGCGAGCTCCCAAAGAACATGACCTCCGTCTTCTCGGGGTTGAGCTTAAGCCTGTTCGCCCCGGTCCAGGTCAGCACGGCCTCCAGGCACCCATCGAGAACTTCAACAGCTTCCACAGCAGAGGTGGAAAAGGAGAGATAGAGCTGCGTGTCATCAGCGTACTGATGACAGCAGACTCCAAAACTCCTGATGACCCCCGCCAACGGCCTTACGTAGATGTTAAACAGCATGGGGGACAGAGACGACCCCTGTGGAACCCCACAAGGGAGAATGTTTTGGACCACAACTCCCAGAATTCTAAGCTTAGATTGCCAATGACAAAGGATTCTGTGCATTGCGATCCAAAACATCTGGAGGGCTGAAGTTTGGACATGCCTGGTTTAGATCAAGGGAAGTGATGATACCACTCTATTCTGCTCTGGTCAGACCCCACCTGGAGTCCTGGGTCCAGGTCTGTGCGCCTCAATTTAAAAAATATGTTGTTGACTACCTCCAGTGGGGTCTGACCAGAGCAGAATAGAGTGTTACTATCACTTCCTTTGTTCTAGATCAGTGGTTCTCAACCTGTGGGTCCCCAGATGTTCCTGGACTGCAACTCCCAGAAGCCTCCACCAGTTGTGGTTGACAACCTCGAGCAGGTCCAGAGGAGGGCGACCAGGATGGTTGAAGGTCTGGAAGAAATGTCTTAGGAAGAACGGCTTAGGGAGCTGGGGATGTTTAGCCTTTCACAAACAAGGCTGAGGGTTTGTTCAAAAACAAACATATTTGAAAGAATTTCACATGGAAGAAAGGACTGGTTTGTTTTCTATGGCTTTAGAGACTAGGACTCGCAATGGTTTCCAACAACAGGAAAAGAGATTCCATTTAAACAGATTAGGAAGAACTTCATAACCATTAGAGTTGTACGGCAATGGAATTAGCTGCTACGGAGGGTGGTGGAGTCTCCTTTGGAGGTTTTTAAGTAGAGGCTGGATGGCCACATGCCTGGAGCACTGTGATGGGGGTTCCTGCATGGCAGGGGGTTGGACTAGATGGCCCTTGAGGTATCTTCCAACTCTATAATTCTAGGTGTTCAAGTCCACGAATCATTGTGGTTGCCCTCCTCTGGCAATTTTTCCATTTCCATAATATGGCAGGGGGTTGGACTAGATGGCCCATGAGGTCTCTTCCTACTCTATGATTCTATGATTCTATGATCCTTCTGGAGGGATGGTGAGCAGAACTGTACACAATACTCCAGACGGGGCCTCACCATAGATTTATAAGGAGGCAAAAGGACACTTGCTGACTTATTTTCTATATACCCTTCCTTATGATCCCCAGCATGGAGTTTGCTTTTTTCACTGCTGCCACACAATGGGTTGATACCTTCCTTGAGGTGTCCACCAGGACACCAAGGTCCCTTTCGTGGTTTGTTGCAGAGAGTTCAGACCCCATCAGTTTATAAATGTAATAGGGTTTTTTTTTGCCCCAAGGGCATCACTCTGCACTTACCAGTGTCCAGAGATCCTTCTGGAGCTCCTCACAATCTCTCTTGTTTTTTAACTACCTTGTATAATTTACTGTATAAATAAACAAACAAACAATGAGCTGCAGTAATGAATACATAATATTGGAAGACAGTCAGCAGCAGCAGCAGCTGGACAGGTGGCTTCACACGACTAGTGGCAGTGTACTATGCCTCCCAAGAAAGATATTTCGGATGTAAATAAACAAACCCGATATTGTTGTTAAATGTTTACTAGTCTACTAGTAGTTGTTCAGGGAATGAAATGAAAATGAATATCACACTTCTCCTGATCCACTTGAATGCAATGGGCTTTTGTGTGTTGAACTTCAGTTCACACACACACAGAACAACAGAAGTATATAAAACCAAACAAACAATGGAGTAATGAATGATGATGGAATCAAAAATATTGTAACTCTGATATCAGATTCAGCAGGCAGCCTCCCAATAAGAAAGATATTGGGGTGCAAATCAACAAACACAATATAGTTTACTAGTAGTTGTTCAGACCATCATCATTGGCATCCTTCAGTCTCGAAAGACTATGGTATCATGCCTGGAGTAGAGATCCTAAAAACAGCACCTAGTGTGACTAAATAGACCAATTCAGTTGTTCAGACCAGGGAATGTAATAATAAACAAACAAACAGTGGGCTACCTTGCTATTTACTCGGACTTCGAGATCATTTATGAAGAGGTTGAAAAGCAAGGGTCCCGGAACTGAGTCTTGGGGGACCCCACTCTTGACCTCTCTTGAAAGAGGGCTGGCCCAGCTTTCCACACTGCCAGCCTTCTCCTCTGTTATCCCACAAACAGGAATGAAGCGCAATGAGATTGGCAACTGGCAAAGCTCCATAGAAAAAGACACAGGTTCTTGAGAATAAAAAGGCTTTTTATTGCAAAAATGGAATCAATGCACTGAATGGTGCTTCTCTGATAAGCAGAGAAGGACCCTTTCTGAGACCCAACAAGAGTCATTCAACCATTTCAGTTAGAGTAAGACCATATACATTGCATTATTTCCACAGCGTCATATATTTGAAGACAGGCAGTCTCAGACAAGCACACAACTCTCCCCACGTATAGCATGCCTGTTCATTGAGCACGTACATAGTTCTTCTTTTTAGTTTAAATTGGAACAAAAGTTACCGCACTTTTCTTACCCAAGTTACATCCTGTCTATATGTAGCAAGCGATTTTCAGGTTCTTTTAAATAGTAAAAGCAAGAAAGGGAAGTTTCAACAGTGAGCTTGCCTCTGTGTGAGGTCTTAAGTCACAGGGGAGACTCAAAATTAGTTATCCTTTTTCCTTCTTCTCTTCTGGGAAACTCAAGGGTTTGGGGTTATTTTAATGTAACGTGTCCACTTCTTCAGACATAGAGCAGTAGCAGGAGTTCTGCAGGATAGAGCTTCCAACCCTCCCCCTCCCCCTCCATGCAATGCAACTGCATGGACCGCCTCCACCTCTGGCCCTCCCCTCAGTGGGAGGTAGGGGGGGATGATCTGCCCCCGGAGAACAAGGCCTGGTTCTTTTGGTGGGGGGAGGGAGTTTGGCCTTCTTTCTCCCCCTCCCCATTCCCTATCTGGGGGGAATCCCTTGCTGGGGGGGGTTGCCTTCAAGATCCCTTCATTTCCCCCCTCCCACTGCACAACCCTTCCCCCCCCAGATCGGCCCTGATTCAATCAAATGTGTGTGTGTGTGTGTGTGTGTGTGTGTGTGTGTGTGTGTGTGTGT
>JAHTLZ010003248.1:0-32504 GCA_023846285.1 Phrynocephalus versicolor | reverse complement strand
TCTGCTATCTCTCGGTTCCATTTCCACACTGGGAACCAATATGTTCCTGCTGCCCTCCAGATTTTTCAGGCGAAAATTATAAACCAGCTTTTATATGGGATCCCGATCTGGATTTCAGCTGTCGACTCCGAAATCGACCGGAGTGCTGCCACCTTCTTTTGTCGTATCTTAGGTGTTCCAAATATGATCAATCTCTATACCATTGCTAATGAACTGGGACTCCATTTGCCACCAACTCTTGCTTGGACAGCCACTATAAAGTTCTGGCTACATATTCATTTTCACCCTGACTCCAACTCCCTTGCATACGAACAATTAAGAGACCCCTATGTCTCAAAATGGTATCAATTTATCCAGTCCAAAATTCATCATATTGGAATTGACCTAGACTCCCTAATCAACTGTGAAGAATCCCAAATCCTCAAAATAATCCATCAAAGAATCTGGGATATAGAGCGCCAAACCATCTCATCAGGGCTCAATCCAACATGTTCTCCTCACTTTTATGGTTTGATGCCAACTCCAGGACTAGGAGCAAATTATATGAAACATCTCATTAACCCTTGTCTGCATCGTGCTTTTATGCTCGCCAGACTGAACATCCTTCCCTCAGCAGTTCTTTCAGGAAGATACTACAATGTTCCATTTGAGAATAGACTCTGTAAACTATGTTTACTGGAACCGGACTCAACCTCTCATATCCTTCTCTCCTGCCCCTCACACCACAAGCTTCGCCTTCGCCTTCTGACCCCTTACATTTCTAATTTCTCTGGATCCCCGGAGAGTATAACAAAGCGTCTCCTTGAGGACAAACATCCGGAATTGACAGCCTCAGTGGCTGAATATTTGGCCACTGTTTTGAATATTAGTAAATAGTCTGGGGCCAAGGCCTGCTATTAACCCAATTTTAAAACCATTTTTAACCTATTTACTTCCTACCTCTTATTTTACATTTTGTTGCTTCTGTTTTATACCAATGTATGCCAATAAAGGTTCTTGTGATTGTTGAACATACAGCAGTGGTGTCCTTCTTTTGCTCCAGTCCAGAAACAAAAAGGGAGAGAAGAGAAAAGAAATGTATTGTGCTTTAGTATTTCCTTTGGAGTGGAGCTAACTCACTTCATTTTCTAATCTCTGGCAGGGACTTTGACTTCTTTCATCCTCATACTGTAAATGAGACAAGATTTTCTCTCTCTCCACTATGCGGGGGGGGGGGGAGATGATTTTTTTGTGGTCTCATAAATACTGTGCATATGTCTAAGAGTGATTCCCCCCCTTCATTTCTGAAACTATGCAAAAATTGAAAATGCAATAACGGTTGCCTTTCTGCCTGTTGGACTAGTAAAATTTATGGCAATGTATGGCTTGTTTCCATTTCTCTGATCCATCAACCTGTTCCTTTGTGCTTGATGTATGTTTGTGTCATCAATGCTACCAAGAGAGAGGGAAAAACACACACATTTTGCTTAAAAATATATTTGCACAAATTGCTGCAATACCACAAAGCAAAGAAACATGATATTTGGGGTGTTGTGCTAGAGATGAGAGCTTACACAGTGCATAAATAATTCTCCATAGTCTATCTGAGATGTAAGACAATACTCTCTGGATTTCCTCACAATCTTAAACCCTTGCACCTAATTTGGGCTAGCTGGCTAGTTACAATCACTACCTCAAAATTATGATGTTTTCTTATTCCCTGGCACCTTCATTTATTTACTTTTTTCCCGCTGACACTATAGTGACAGTAGCCATTGAATACTCCAAATAAATGGAGACAATCTAAAGAAGGTGTGTATCTTCCACCATCTTGGCTCCCATCTCCAAGGCAATGGTGGTATTAGTGGAGATGTTAATGCAGCCTGGTGAATGCAGCCTGGTTGCGATGGTGAGAAGTGACTGGTGTGACCACTGTGTGTCAAACCATCTCAAATCCAAGATTTACAAGATGTTTGTCAGCCCTGTTGCACTGTGTGGCACAGAGTGCTGGGCAGCAACAATGGATGTTGAAAGCTGTTTCCATGCCATGGCCATGTGTATGCTCTGTAAGCACCTCCCTACTCAACCACATCACAAGTGACACTACCCAAAATCAACTTACTGCGATACAAATAGAGAGAAAGCTGGCTCCAGTGGTATAGACAATGTTCTCAGAGCAGCACCTTACACTGTTGCTCAAACTGCATAGTATAGTGGTACCTTGTATAAAGGAATTAATTTGTTCCAAATAAAATTATGTAAAACAAATTTTCCTTTATACAAATTTCCCATAGGAATGCATTGAAAATGGAGTAATCCCATGTTTATGTTGTATGGATTTACCCCATAGGCAATTTTGTTAAGCAAATTTCCCGTATCTCTGGAATATTTTATGTTGTACAAATTTTATGTTATACAAACTATTTGTTATATAAGGGTCCACTGTACCTGAAAATCAATTTCTGGTGACCATGTGGGTGACCAAATCTGAGATGGCAGGACTTTGTCAATAAGGACATGCAAACCACCAGCCTGCACAGTGGTAGGCTACCTGAAGATGCAGTCCATCAGGCAAAGTGGCATTTCAGGATTTGAAATGTGGACCCCATACCTGCAGAAAAATGCTAAGAAGATGACTTGTGACAAAGTCAAAGTCAAAGTCACCTTTATTGGCATAAAATAGTCGTTAAAATTGTTACAATAGGCAAACCTCTCAGTGCCTGACTAGCGACCACATTAATCTGGGGTTACCATAAACCAAACTTAAAAGGAAGCAGGGCTACTCTTTTGAGAAACTAGTAATAAATATTTGGCTACTAGCTCTGTCACGCTTTTATCTTTGTCTGCCAAGAGAGTAGCAGTAATAGTCTCAGGGGTTGTTGATAATTTGGAAATAATGGAGCCAATACACAATTGTGACAATACACAATTAACTGATATAAAATTTCTCAGAAGAGAGTTCTTGTTTTCAACATCTCAGTGAGTAAAGAGTTCTGCTCTAGTCCAGAGACTATTTAGCAAAAGGCTCTGATTTCATCATTTTCAAATAAGAAGGGCCATTCTAAGAACCCCTTGATTATCACATGCACACAGGCTGTACACAGGTTCTTGTTGCCAGTTCCAAGATAAGCACTTTGAGCATGTAACATTTACTCACATGAAGGTAAAATAGCATTATGTGTCATTTTTCCATTGCAGTGAGGAAGGAAAGCTGTTGTCTGAAGATGAGCATAATATGAATGAGCTTAGATCCCAATTATAGCCATGATCTACCTATAAAAGCCTAGAATCAGAAACATAGCTTTAATGTTTCACCTAAAAAGCCTAGGTCCAATGGTGAAATCCTAGCTGTAAATATGCACATGTTTCTCTCTGTGTAAGGTGGAACTTGAATTATGTTAACCAGTAGTCACATGTCTGATATTATTTTTTTCAATTGGAGTTTATATGCTTTAGAAACTGATCCCTCTAAGCTTCCTTCATCACATATTTGGCATCACAAGGTTAGAATGTATAGAAGATTTATGATTCTGGATCTAAACCTGCCTTTGTTTATAGGGTATGCCAGGCAGAGTCAGAGACAGATGGAATAGTTATTACAAATTGTTTTTCCTCCTTTTCAATTTAGGACATTTTGCACACACCCTAAATTTATTGCTTCTAAATTATAATGTACAAACTTTTCCCATTTGTTCTTTTTCTATATCCTATAAAGGGAAATAGTTTTGAATGCCTACCATAGAGCTATGAAATGCATGGGCCTTCTGCACCACCACCACCCCTCCCCCTTCACTGGCAAGGCAGGGGCTATTGACCTGTATAGTCACATTGTGTAGAGGTGTATATGTGTGTACATGAGCCGTGACATGTCTTTGGAAGGACTGGGACAATAAAAACCACCTCCCTCCCTTCATTTTCGATGCAGCCTAAGAACATCCAAGCTCCGAGCCTCAACAGACTGCCTGGCTTTATTTTCCATCTTGCCAAGGACCTTACATCTAAGAAATAACTCCTGGAAAATCCATCTTTTGCCATGTTCTAGCCTATTGATACTGCTATGAGGAAGAGGGTTTCACCCTCAAAATATTAGCAACATTTTTGTGAATTTTCTAGTAGCCTAAAGGTATCACCTGTTCCACTTTTGTATTTGGCTTTTGTGATGGCTATACGGCTCCTCAACTTGTTTTGCTTCAATAAAAAAGGGGGGAATTTTTAAAAAGATGGATCTTTTAAAAATCTACCCGAGAGTAGATCTATTGAGTCCACTCATTCTGGACAAGGCAAGGTTCTAAACATGTGTCCAAAATTTCATAATAATCATCCGTATTGAACTCTACTGAATCATGGCATGTTAATCCCAGAAGGCACAGTAGGTAATCAAATTAGTTCCACAGCCAGGCACACAACTCACTGATCTAGTCAGCCATTCAAACATTTTAATAACCTATACATTAAAATCCCTACAAATGTGTCAAACCCAAAGGTTTACTTTGGATGGCCAACACAAAAGCACACATTTCAGAGCTTGCTGACAAAGAACCTAAGAACAGCCCATTCAAACACACTGAGAGCTATTCTAATTCTCTGTCGCTAAACATATATGAAGCTACTGGGTGATTTTGACCACTTTCTGACTTCCCAGCCAAACATACCACACAAGCATATTGTGAAGGAAAAAAACTGAAAGTAATTTCCATGCACAAATCCTTTCAAAATGTAGAAATCACTAGAGAGAGAAAGAGAGAGAGAGAAAGAGAGAAATATATAAACAATATATTGATTAATTGGTGGATCAAGAAATTGAAAGACTCTCTAAAAACCAAAAATTGCTTTTATCTATAAAAGCACCATTCTACTATATTTTTTCCACCACTCTACTATAATGATCATCAAAGTCTAGGGTAGAAAAGTTTGAAGAGAAAAGTGCCTTGGGATTCCTTAAGAACCAGCCATATTGAAACCAATTAAGGCACTTGTAAAGCTGATACTTGGGACCCCTGTTGATTTCCCCCACTGAAAGTATTCACATAACACAGAAGAAAAGGCATTTTAAACATCTATCTGCTACTTTCCTTCAGTTAAAAACCACCTGGCCTATAAAACTTAGTGACAGGATCTTTTCCAGGGTGCTATTCTTGGACAAAGAAAAATAAAAAGGAACGGGGATCTCTCTCTCTCTCTCTCTCTCCACTCCCCTTCAATGGAGCTTATAGAGTTTTATCTGTCTCTCCCCCATCTGTCTTCCTGGCTCAACTTGGGATGTAAATATGTTTAAAGCAACTTAAAGTGTTTGACCAGCCAAACTCTTCAATTGACAGGCTTTTTTTCTACACTGGACTTACACAAGAGAGAGAGAGAGAGAGAGAGAGAGAGAGAGAGAGAATGTGTGTGTGTGTGTACATGTGTGCATGTGTGTGTGCGTGTGTGCATGTGTGTGCAACTCTTTCATTACAGAAAAAAGTTTCATCTTCTCATCTTATTGCAATAAAACTTTCAAGGGCATAACTAGATTGAAGGACTACAAGGGTATTAATGGAAGAAGACAACCAAATATCATAAAAGTCAGTCCTTTAGAATACATATAAAGGATTTTATTTCCATTTCCCCCCTGAAGCTTCCTTGTCCAGGATAACAGCTGTTCATGGATTTTACTCTCTCTACCTTCTGATTCTGTCTAATGTACCTCCTTTCTTTACAGCCACATTGCCTGTGAGGAAATAGAAATATTTAATTAAGCCTTTAAAGTGGTACATGCTATTGATTGTTCTTTAAAAATGAAGAAATTTAAAATTTATACAGCAGAAAGGATGTAGAAAGTTTTTTTTAAAGGCATCAAGAATTGTGTGACAAATGAAAACATTGCTAGTGGAGAAATAATAGTTCTCCAAGCAGGAGAAATGTTCTTCATTCAGGCAAAAGCTAAAAGGTCAACTGAATAGGTGACCCATGAAAAAGTGAGAAATCCAAGCTATAAGTTATGATTGCCTTGTGAAAAACTGCACAGCTTTGCATTTTTAGAATATTGAAGGTTCTGTATCTCATTGCTGCCAGCCAGAAGAAATCTTGAGGTCATGAAGTCACCCTTACAAGGAAGGAAACCAGGTCCTTTTATAATGTCTCAATTTATCCTATCTTTCCCTTTTGCAATAAATTAGGTCTGTAGCAGCTCTCATCCGCTAGGAAACCTACACATTTTTGTATGGTGAAATCAATTGTGGTAGGCTTCCTAGTACCAAAAATAATCCACATATGGTCCTAGCTGGTGAATGATGAAATCATGAGGCCATTCCTTAATGAGGAGACTTCTTAAAGATCCTATAAGACAATCAATCCACCAACCAACCAAAATGATTCTTACCCTCTGTCATTCCTTACACTTTAATGGTATTGTAACTATAGAATCCAAAATAGATTCTGTGATTGTTGTCACAAGAATATATGACCAACCCCTACAAGCTTATCTGCAAGCCAGATTATCAAATTGTGCATGGGTTAGCACTGGAACCACATATAGCCTCAAACGTTGTTTTTGAAGCCCTTCATACAATCTTCTCCTGGAAAATGAGGTAAATTTCCACCCTGGAAATCCCCTAGGAGAGCTGAGTCACCATTGAAACAGGTCATGGGCTTCTGTCTCCAACATTTTATACCTTCAAACACATCCTTGTGAAACTGATGATGGACTCTTAGCCATTTCTACTTTCATTTTTGCCTATTTTGATAGGCCAGAGGCAGAAAATGGCCCTCCACAAAGTTGCTCATCCTTGCTCTTTAAGAAACTGGAATTCCAGTCAAAACTGGAATGCTGAGAGTAAGTAAATTACAATGAAAGGAAGAGACATAATAAGCATATTTCAGCATTCTACCATAAATGGTTTCCCATTGCTGACCTACTCTTTCTCTCTGCATCATGTATTTTAAATACATTATTTATTTAAAATTATTTATTTGAAATATGTTTACTCCACCTTTCTCCTTAAAAAGGACCCAAGGTGACTTATGGTCACTGAAAGATTGCATCTAAAGTTACAAACAATTAGTATGTACATATTAAAACAGAACTAACAAATACCTGTCTGAGAATGGCAAATTCAAGCAATGCTACAAACACAGTCAAAGCAATAATACATAACAATCCCTCTAAAAATCCCACCCAGGCATCAAGGCACTGAGGGAAAGATTGCTGGAAGAGCAAGGGTTTGGAGAGGGAACTGTGGAAAAAATGGGTTGAGGATATATGGAGTCACAAAACAAAAAATGCGAGTGGTGGCCCAGATCATCAGATTCCTTGGATAACTTGATCATTTGATCAGGGTCTATCATCTGTCCCTGGAACTCTATGGTCTAAAATTTATAAGAGATAGAAACAAGCTTCATCTGAGTGGGCATTATGGGTCAGTATTAAACTGATTGCTGAGAGATACCAAACAAGACCTATTGTGTGTAGCTGCTAAATGTATTAGGCAGACCTTTGAAAGATCCAGAATCAAGTCTGCACTCTGGCCTGAAGTACACTTATTGACCTTCAACTTTCTACATATATTGCCTTCACATCCTGCAAATGTGTAGAGACATCAAGGCTGTATCACTTTTTATGGCAATGAGTCTAGTTGATTACTAGGTGGTCTGTTCTCAATCAATACGGGTCAGAGAAAAATTTCTATGGTATGGACCACATATGTTTCCATCTTCTTGCCACCTTGTCCCTATCCACAAGGACTGTGATTCCACAGCTACCTACAGAAAATGAATACAAGGGTGCCAGTGACATGTGAAGCAAGCTCCTAACCAAACTGAGAGAATTTTACACAATATATATGGGTGAGATTGAAAGTGAGGACAATTGTGTTTAATTTCATCATTATCATGTTTGTGTGCACGTGTTAGTACTTCAACAGGAACAATTGTGCACCCGTTTGTGTCTAAAACTGTTTAATCAAGTGAAAGCAAGCTTTGATGGAGATTACTTTTCTAAAACAGAAGCTTCCATTACCTCCTCTCCTCATTGAGAAGTCAACTGACATTGGCCTATTAAGTCATAATCTCTCATTACAGTGCACTGTTCTATTAGAAAGTTGAAGCCAGCCACCTAATTGGACTGTTTCTGAGTTCTTACCAACAGCCAGTTAATTGACAAGTGATTTTGTTGATTAATTTACTGGAACAAAAAAAAAAAAAAAACACCCAACCAAGAGATGAATGACTTTGCCATTGCTTTGTTTTCCAGCGTTGAAAGAGCTGCAAGAAATTGCAGAGCACTGGATATCCAGTTGGCTGATATATTTATTTATTTGGCACAGTAAGTGTATGAATTGGCGGGAATGGGGGTGGGGGATAGAGTAACTAGACTTCCTATTGTCTACAGTTGACACAGCATAGAATAACAAGCAAGAATAAGACAAAGAAAAGAATGCAGTGGTTTGTTTTGAAATCCCATATTTTCCCCTCCATTTATATATGTGTGGGTTTATTCTTGTCTTGCGTCAGCAAAATCATGATACAGACAGTTCTTACTGATTTTGCTCAGTCCCAGGCACATTCCATTTCCAATCACCTCCACATATGGGGCCTCATTTAGTGCTCATTGTGCCTTCCTAACCCTCCACCTTTGTTTCAGTCCCTGATATTCACAAAACAACTTTTCTCCATGTATCTTTCCTGGCTGATGAAACATATTAACCCCTACATTGCTAAAATAATATTATTTTTTGTTTTTCAGTCTAGAGCTTCTTGGTGTTCTTACTCTGAAAGCATAGCCACCAGCAAAGTGTGTGACCCTAACCTAACCCTAAACCTAAACCTCTATCCACTATAATTTTGCCCTCCTTTTTTTTTACATTGAAAACAATAGGTTAGGATAGTTGTACACATGAAGGGTTATCAGAAGTCTATATTAAAGAAACCTAGAATTTTCACTGAGGTTACAGGTCCCATTCACCACAAAGATGTCTATTTTTAATTCCTGCTGCTATTGTTGAAAAGTGCATGATTTACTCCTTCCAAATAATTATTCTGAATATGTAGCAGAAGAAGGGAAGATAGCATCCTTTTACCAATGACCATCATTTAGAATAAAGAGAAGGCAAGGTTGAGAATTCAGTTCTTAGTTGACTTGTAGTTACACAATCACAAAATTTAAAATATGCAAGAAGTTGATACTGTAACTTAGACCATCTCTATTGCCTAAATTATGGAAGAGAAGCATTTCAAGAATTCAATGTATTGTTAAAACAAAACAAAAACAAAACAAAAAGACCCTGCATATATTTTTACTTGCAATTAACCCTAGGAATAATTCCTATATAATTCAAAGAACTGCATCTGCCATCACACAGGGCTCAGTTTGCAGAATATAATAGTTTAGCCTTGCTGAATGGATGTAATCCTATCAAATACGTTTTTCCCATTCCCATATCTCATTCTCATGTCTTCTAAATGGGGCTGCTTTTGAAGAGCAGGCAGAAATGGCAGCTGTTAAGAAATGAAGCTGAAAGGCTCCTAACTCGCACAGGTTACAGGAGCAATGCAACAGTGAAACCTCAGAGTTTTTCAGGAGGAAAACTTGAAACAATAGTAAATGAATGTTACCCCGTGTACATTCCAGAAGATGATTGAATTAGAGGAAAACACAGAGAAAAATACAAATGAAAATGCCAGATATAAATTCACAAAAATGGCTTGCAAAAAGGCACAAATTAAGTAAAAAAAGATTTAAACCCAATTGCATACAAATGCTAAAGTAGACCAAAAATCACAAACCTGTGTGGTTGGGAAAATGATAAATTGTACAAGCCAGATAGCTGGTTTGAGGTTGTCTCAGCATTCCATTATTCCTAGGTCACTAAACTGAATATCCAACTAACTTGGGGGTAAGGGGAGCCAGTGTGTAGCTTGCATGATTAAATTATAAAGTAAAAAAAGGTAAAGGTTCCCACCACACATGCGTGCTATTCATGTCCGACTCTAGGGGTGGTGCTGATTTCCGTATTCAAGCCAAAGAGCCAGTGTTGTGCAACTCCATGGCCATGTGGCCAGCATGGCTGCAAGGAAACACTGTTTTATCTTCCTGCTTTTTCTGGCAGTACCTATTTATCTGCTTGCATTTACATGCTTTCGAACTGCTAGGTTGGTAAGAGCTGGGGTTATCAGTGGGAGCTTGCTCTGCTGTGTGGCACCCAGGATTCGAACTGACGAGCAGCTGACTTTGCAGCCAACAGTTTTCGAAGCTTTAGTCTGCTGAGCCACCATGCCCCCTAAAGATATAATTGCCCAGAGAAAATTTCAAGCACTATGGGCCAATATATAACCAGCACAGTTTTCTCCCCCACCCCTTATTGTGCTTCTACTTTCATTATTCAAAAATCCAGGAAATGGCCCAATATTGCTGTATGATTTTGTGCTCCTGTTGCCAGCAGGAAAAAGAATGCCAAGTTTTTCATAGTAAAGTGCAGCCTGGATGTTAACAAAACTAACGGCAGCAGTCAAGATGGTCTACTGGATATGTTCTTATGCTCATTATTATTCACAAAATGATACCATACAAGTAGAGATGGGCACGACTCAGAAAATTTTTTTGTTTTCATTTTTGTTTTCGTCTAGGGGTCCGTTTCGGCTCGTTTCCATTTTCGTGAGCTAATTTTCAAAATTTTTCGTTTTCGT
Organism: Phrynocephalus versicolor; assembly: GCA_023846285.1. Lineage (NCBI taxonomy): Eukaryota > Metazoa > Chordata > Lepidosauria > Squamata > Agamidae > Phrynocephalus > Phrynocephalus versicolor. The sequence goes on along the minus strand of JAHTLZ010003248.1, from coordinate 21,866 downwards.
TTCGTTACGTAACAAAAACGAAAAACGAAAACAAAAACGAAAATTTTTTCGTTTCTTCCCATTTAGCTCCATTAAGTGCTTTTCCAGTAACGAAAAACAAAAAATGGCTCAAAATTAGTCGTTTCGTTTCCGTTTTCGGTCCATTTTTGAACCGTTTTTTGTTTTCGTTTCGTTACGTAACGAAAACGAAAAAACGAAAATGGAAATGAAAATTTCGCTAAGTCGTGCCCATCTCTACATACAAGGTAAAACTCCAAAAAGTGACTCCCTTTTCATTAGTCAATTCAAACATAAAGCAATTTCCAGGGATTTTCAACAAGTGTGAATGTTTTTTGAGGAACTATATTTTCTGCCTTTTAAAAATGAGTGTTTAAATATACATACTGTACACTACACACAAATCCCAACAGAAATTTCTCTCAGGTGGAATTACTCAGTGCTACAGGTTTCCAGTAGATGAGCACATGATCTGTACTGTTTGAGAGAAGACAGACATGAGAAGATCTTGGATGTGGCTGTAGTCCTTCTGTGCCAAACTATTTTGAAGGACTGTGGCCATGAGGACATTGTCTGTGTCTTCACCAATGATGCCGTGCTCCACACGTGAACTGTGTATTAGGAATCTTGCCTTAAGTCTCTGGTTGGTGAAAAGCCTGCTCTCACAGGTATGGGGGGCAGGCACAGACCAAGTACAGTGGTAACTCAGATAACAAATTTAATTTGTTCTCCGAGGCAATTAATTATCTGGTGGGGGGGGGGGAGGAAATGTTATCCAGAAATGTGGTTTCCCTTTGAAATGAATGTGAAACCAATTAATCCGTTCCGGAGGTCTGAAAAAAGGCATAAAAGCTGGGATTTTTTTCCCAGACCTCTTTATAAAGTGCACTTTAAAGGCATGCAGTGCTGGAACACCCTCTCCCCCAAGAACAGCCCTGAAGTGCAATGCAAACTCAGAGAAATGAAACCACAAAGCCTAGCCCAGCATTTTCCCACCCAAAGTGCAAAGAAAAGCAGTGCAAAGATTAATAAAAGCTAGCTCCCTACCTTTCCAGGTCCAAATCCCTCAGCAAAACATGTTAAGAATGGCTCCAAAACACCATAAAACAACTTTCTAACTCCTCCCTCCCCTCCACAAACTACGGGGGCTGCAATGCATCCTGGGTACACTTTTTTGCAAGGCATTTTGAAGCATTTGTTGTCTGAGGCAGCCCATTGGGAACATTCATTATCCGAGGCAACCCTATATTCGGAAATTTCCATTCGTTATCCGAAAAATTCATTATCAGGGAAATTCGTTATCCAAGGTATTACTGTACAGACCAGTGGTTCTCAATCTGTTGATCCCCAGATGTTTCTGGACTGCAACTCCCAGAAGTCTTCATCACTAGCTGAGCTGGCCAGAATTTCTGGTAGTTGCAGTCCATGAACATCTGGGGACCCACAGGTTGAGAACCACTGGTATAGATGATCTGCTACAACTGTGCCTAGTTTCATAATGATCTGAGGTCTAATTGTACAATTTTTGTAGGGTGGCCTCATTTTTAGAATTGTTTTAGGGAATACTCATTTGTTTTGTTGCACAGTGCCTGTTGTTGCATTCTCATGCAGCAATACTAAGTTGAATCACTCTAATTAGTATTATTTATCTGCTGAATTGCCGTATGTTCTATTGATTTGCTGATTGATTCATATGTTGGTTATTTTTATTTGACTTCTTTGTATTTTCATAGATGGTTGCAAGAATCCAACAGATTATTTGTTGAGCTCTTCAATTTTAGAGTCAAATAAAACAGATAGCAACAACAGTTTCATAATTACCTACCTTTGTACACCCACCCCCAAACCATCCATAGAGATACATAAATGCTAGGTAGATAATTGCTCATGGAAACAGGTAAGTTATTGCCCCTTTAAAACAAACTAGAATCCAGCCAGGATCATTAAACAACTGTTTATGAATTATCCTGATATGCTAAATCATCAAGTTACTTCCAGAAAATCCTGAGGAAAGAAGACTACTTAGAGATAATGATTTTTTGGCATATATTGTGACTATTAAGGAGTTAAGAAAGCAAAGAGTATTTAAAAAAACAAAAAATAATAATCTTAATTTTATATGATGAAGTTGAAACTCCTAATTGTAAGAAACCTGATATTGCCACTACAGCAGACCCTTGCATAACAAACAGTTTGTATAACATAAAATCTGTACAATATAAAAAATTCCGGAGATAGGGTAAATTTGCTTAACAGAATCACCTATGGGGTGAATCTGTACAACATAAAAATGGGATTACTCCACTTTCATTGCATTCCTATGGGAAATTGGTATAAAGGAAAATTTGCTTAACATAATTAACAGATTAATTCCTTTATACAAGGTACCACTGTATAAATATTTGTCTAAATGCAAACCCACTACGCGTCTTCCATAATGTGGAATACTCACAACTGCCATTAAGTTCTGCATTTTCAAGTAACATTGATCATTGTTACAAGGTAAGCATATTAAGGCAGAGCATTCTGACATCAGCACAGAAGGTAAATTGTACCACACATTATAGAAGCAGAAATGGAGAAAATGACAGACAGCTAACACTTTAATCTTTTCCTCAGCTATTTCTGCCACCTTTAGAACATACGGTAGTAGGGCCATCATGGGTATGTTGGGTTGTCCATGGTCAAACTTAGTGAAGAGGAAGAAGGAAGGGGCAGGGAATTAATTCCATTTTATAAGTGCTTTATTTGGCTATTGTGTTGCCAAAAGGAAAAATGGAGGAAGAGGAGGGGGAGGAGACATATTTTCCTGGGAGAAAATTGTTTTATGAAATGCATTTCCCAATATTACAGGAGTGGGTGATCTCAGTGGGACACTTTTCAAAAATTTTGGCAGCTCAAGGGCTATATTCTCTAATTTGTATATTTTCATTTTAAAGTAATGCAGTATTGCTATACTGTATTTTTAATAAATAAAATGGGTTTAATTTTTAAAGTATTTTTAATTGGAAGAGCTCCTTTGTGGCCAATTAAATAAAAATAATTTGGGGGAAGCTGCTGGCCTTTCAAAACATGACAAAACTGTCCTCTTATGCCCAAAGAAGCCACAAGATGAGTTTCTAGGCTTTTATTTTAAAATGTATATGTGGCAGACTAACTGGTCCCAAAGGTACTGAGAGGCCACGAAATGGCCCTGAGGGGTGCATGTAGCCCACAGGCTTAATTTTGCTCATCACATCTGCATTGCCTCATTTCTACTGTGGACGTCCAAGCCTGAGGGGATTTTATGAACAGTGTGAAATTTTGTAATGGGCTAGATAATATTACTAATGATGATTAAGAAGGTGTGGAACAATTTTATACATACATTCAATGAAGTAAATTGCTATTTTTAAAAAGATTTCCCATGTCATGGTGAAGGGACCAAAAGAAGTAGCTACTACAACGTGAATTAAAATTAAAGATGTCCTTAAATCTCTTCTGTTAAATTCAAAGACACACCCAAACACTTCCTTTAATGCTTACAGCCCTCCACAATCTTTTGCAACTGGCAGAGCGAGCTCCCGCTGATAACCCCAGCTCCTGCCAACCTAGCAGTTCGAAAGCATGTAAATGTAAGTAGATAAATGGCTACCTCCACCTGGTGTAGTCCAGCAGTGGGGGTGCTTTGCCCTCCTTCCCAGGGAGGCATTACGGGCAGCGCCGGATCACGTGGGCTGGGGAGCATAAAAGCCCCCAGCTCCCTAAGCCCGGCCCTGCTACTCGATGGGACTTTGGCGGAGCAGCTCTGAAGTGGCGGCGGGGATCCGGGAGATGAACGAGCGGCAAGCTCCTGGTGGCAGGTGGGGGTTTGGGTTTATCTGGGCTGCATTGAGGGTGGCTTCCCGGATGGGGCCCTGGGAGGGGCATAGCTGCATCGGAGGCCCCCCTCCTCTTTTATTTTATTTTGGGGAACCTGCTTGGGAGCTTATCCCAGAGAGTGGGTAGATTAAGGGAGCTTGTCCCGATGGCGGACAAGCCTGCAGGGTTGGGGCCTTGCCTGCGGGGCTGTGCCTGGGGCTTGTCATAAAGTGTGAGTGCAGGAGGCTGTGTGGGGTGGTCTTGGCCTCTCTGTTGGTTGGCGGGTTGGACAGGGTAATAGGGACGCTATGTGGGATGGCAGGGGCATTGGGCGGGCAACTTGCAGGGCTCTTGGGGCAAGGGAAAGGCGCTGAGTCCCGGCAGGCCTCACTGGCTGGGCTCCATTTTACCTGGGTGGTGGCCATTTACAAGTGGTGGCCATTTTTGAGCGGCAGCCATTTTGTGGTGGCAGCCATTTTGCTGAAGGTCGCCATTTTGTGTGGCAGTCAGTATTGGGGCCTAGGTTTTCATCTGTTGGCATCAATCCATTGCATCACCCCAACTTTTATATTGACCCCTCCTTCAGCTTGTGGGAGGTGTTTGGGTGTCCCCTGAGGCATTATGGCTCCAAAACGGGGTAATGCTGGAGGGCAAGGGAAGCAGCCAGCTAAGAGGAGGGGGTTGCCCGGCCTTCTCCCCTGCTAGTTCATCCTCTGAGGATGAGGATTATCCTGACCTTCGGCCTATATGGGATAAACTTAGTTCTTTGGAACAAGGAAGGGCAAGGGATTCGGGTATGTCTAATTCTTTTCAGAGGAGACAGACTCAGAGGGAAACCAGGGCCAAGAAGTTAGCTGAGTTAAAGTGGCTTAGTGAACTTATGCTTGCTCTTATTGCTGTTCTAGAAGCTGAGCGGGTGGACGGGAGACGGGAGCATGCAGCTGTTGCAGCAGAGGATGGTGCGTTGGCGCAGGCAGCTAGGCAGGCCTTGGATTTGGATGAGGACCATGATGTTGGAACTACCATGCGATATGAGCCTGGCGGGGATGACAATGCAGGTGGGCCCGACCTTGGGGCAGCCATGGATCTGTCAGTGACACCCAGGCCGAGACCGGAGTGGATCAGATCACCTCTGCTGGTCCAGACGCCAGGTGAGCTTGTTCCCGTCACACCAGTTACACACAGGGAGGTTTGGCCTTGGCGCTCTGTGGCTCCAGGCCTGTCACACGCTGAGGTTAGGGCAACACCTCTCGGCAATGCACCCCTGAGAAGGGTTGAGTCGGTAACACAGACACAGCAGGTGGAACTGGGGCCAGTCTCAGTGGAGATTCAGACAGATAGCTCTGTTCAGGCAGCATCCACACAAGGTGCTGTTGAGGAGCGGAGAGCTGAGCATACCATTCCATATTCGGCCCTCCCTGATGAGTATGAGTCCCTTCCACTGGGGGACCACCTGTCTCAGTCTATGGTGGATAAGATTTTAAGGAGTGACTATGAGTTCTTCAATAGGGAAAAAGAGGAGGGTAAGTATGACAAATTAGATGACAAAGATAAGGAGAAAATTAGTGCAGGAAGCCTGACTGTTGCTGGGGGAACTGGGTGCCAGTATTATATATATACGCTGGGGTGATTGCGAGATCTTACCCGGACAGGGCTTTTTCATTGTTTCAGTATTTAGACTTGATTCACAGGGCGCACGCGGACTTTCCGGAGTCTGTGTGGCTGGCGTATGATGAAGGTTTTCGTATGAAAGCGTCAAGGTATCCTGGCTTACTGTGGAGTAAGCCGCACAAGGCGTTGTGGCTTTGCATTATGTCACCCAACAGACCGGTGCGTGGGGAGCGCTTTGACTGTGGCCATCTCATTCAAAGGCGTGGCCAGCCTAATGCGTCCCGCCAAAGAGCGGGGCAGGTGGTTCAACCCCGCCTTGTCTGCTGGGACTACAATAACAAGGGCACCTGTTCTCGTAGGCCATGTAAATTCAAGCACCAAGGTTCCCTGTGCAGTGGTCCTCATGCCACCATGCAATGCACCCAGGGCAGGGGAAATTGGGAAAACAACAAGGATGGAGGAGCTGGAAGGAAGCCCCCAGGGGCGGGTTCAGCTGCTAAGGGGGCCCAGTCCGGTTAAGTTGGAGGTTCTGTGTTGTTGGCTGCAGGAATATCCTGATTGAGAAGCAGCTGAGGTTTTGCATTCTGGTTTTTCAGTTGGTTTTCGTATCCCAGCAGTTGGTGTTGCAGTTATGGGGTCCCCAGGCAATCTGAAGTCTGTGATAGGGCACAAAGGGATAGTTAGAGACAAGATACGGGAAGAAGTTTGGGAGGGTAGAGTAGCAGGGCATTTTGCGAGGCCCCCTTTTGACAACTTGAGGGTCTCTCCCTTAGGAGTGGTGCCGAAGAAGGACCCTGGTGAATTTCGCCTGATTCATCATCTGTCTTATCCTGCTGGTGAATCAGTGAATGACAAAACTCCCAGGGAATTATGTACTGTTAGGTACACTTCCTTTGATGCTGCGGTACAGATGGTCAAGTCTTGTGGCTTGGGGGCGGAACTTGGGAAATGCGATATTACATCTGCATTTCGCTTGTTGCCGGTGCACCCCGAGGATTTTTGGTTGTTAGGTTTCCAATTTGAGGGCGAGTTTTACGTTGATAGGGTGCAGCCAATGGGCTGTGCTATATCTTGCACTGCTTTTGAATGTTTTAGTACTTTTTTGGAATGGGTAGCGCAGAGGTGGTGCAGGTCCCAGAAGGTAGTTAATTATTTAGATGATTTTTTTGTTTTGTGGAAGAGCTGGGTCGGGGCAATGTGATGCCATGATGGTGGAGTTTACAGTTAGGTGTCCCGTTAGCTGAGGAGAAGACTGAGGGTCCTTCTGTGAGGCTGATGTACTTGGGTATTGAGTTGGACATGGTCCAGCAAACTTGCAGGTTGCCAGTGGAAAAGCTGCAGGAGTTGAAGGGTAAGATTTGTGGTATGTTAGGCCAGAGCAAGGCCACACTGAGGGAATTACAAGTCTTGGCAGGGCACCTGAATTTTGCATGTCGCATTGTTGCTCCTGGTAGGGCCTTTCTGTGCAGGCTTTGTGACTCAATGACGGGACTGAAAAAGCCTCATCATCGGAGGAGGCTCTCTAGGGGAGTTAAGGATGATTTGTTGATATGGTTGGAATTTTTAGAAGGCTTCAACGGGGTGTCCTTTTGGAGATCCAACTTGTTTTTGGGATCTGATTTACAGGTTCACACTGATGCCTCTGGGGCCCTAGGTTTTGGTATGTTCTTTAGGGGCCAGTGGTGCGCTGGGCAATGGCTGGCTAATTGGCTTAATCAAGGCATAACTAGAGATCTAATCTTCTTGAATTTTTTTCCAATTACTGGTGCCTTGTGGATATGGGGGGAGCAGTGGGCGAACACCGCGGTCACCTTTTGGTGCGATAATATAGCGGTTGTGCAAATTATTAACTCTCTGACCTCCAGATCCCCGAGGGTTATGCGCTTGCTGAGGGCTTTCATCTTAAAGTGTCTTAAGCTTAACATTGTATTTTGTGGTAAGCACGTGCCGGGTATTCAGAACAATTTGGCTGACGCCCTTTCACGCCAACAGATGGCGAGGTTCAGGGCGTTGGCTCCGGCGGCGAAGGTACTTCCAGAGGTGCTACTCGAGGAGGTATGGAGGATTGGCGGGTGGAAGCCCACCGTGCGATGAGTTTAACACTTGCTCCGAGGACCAGGAAAAGTTATGCAGCAGCTTGTTTGGAGTTTGATAGTTTTTGTAGAAGTGTTTGCGGGAGTGCCCCGTGGCCAGCCGATCCTGAGATGCCGATGCAATTTGCAGTTTACCTGTACAGGAAGGGCCTTGCTCCTTGGTCTATTCAAGGTCGTATGGCTGTGGTTGCATTCTATGCGAAGGTGATGGGGTTTCCTCATCCGACTGGGGATGGTAGGGTAGGCAAGATGATCAAGGGTTGGGCTAGAGAGTGGAGGAAGATGCCGATCAAAGAGTGCCTATTTCACCCACGATTTTGCGACGGCTATGTTCCGGATGGCAGATAATTTGTAGGGATGGTTTTGAGGCGGTTTTGTTTAGAGCAGCCTCTTTGTTGGCCTTTTTTGGGGCCTTTCGTATTAGCGAGCTGGTAGTTGCTGCTAAGGGGGATTCGTCCTGCACTGCCCTTCAGAGAGCGGATTTGTTAATAACGAGTGATCACCTCATCGTGACACTGAGACGGCCAAAAACAGACCAGAAAGGAGCTGGTAAGGTTATCCGGTTGGGCCCTTGTTCTGAGTTGGCTCTCGGTCCATATAGGGTGGTGTCCAACTATGTGAACCTGGGGGGTAACAGGGATGGTCCTCTGTTTAGGCATCAAGATGGGTCACCATTAACTAAATTTCAATTTTGGCGAATGACATCCCATGGGCTGCGGTGGGCTGGTCTGGAGGGAATGCAGTTTGGGACACATTCGTTCCGCATTGGAGCTGCCTCTACGGCAGCTGCATTGGGTTACTCTGTGCAGGAAATCCAGGCGGTGGGGCGATGGTCGTCACAGAAATACAAATCTTATGTGAGGAAGCTTCCTGATTGTTAGGGCTGGTCTTTGTCTGGCGCTGTTTCTTTTCTTGTTTTTCAGGTTGGCTGCTGAGTTTCAGAGTTCGTGTGCTCATATGTGGGCACAGTTTTGTTTATTGGGTAGCAGTTCATGTCAGAAGACCGGCTGGGGCACAGATTTGGGCCTCGGCCCTTCCACCTGAATCGAGTGGCAGGGCCGCAGGGGCATATTGTGGAATGGGTTCATTCCCTTAGTGATGCGAAGTTGTGTGGCATGCCCACCTGAGATTTTAGTAATCCACTTGGGTGGGAATGACCTGACGAAGAGACCTGGCCAATCCCTCATTTTACAGGTCATCGCTGACCTGCGGTTTTTGAAACAACGCTTTCCCAATATGCGGCTCCTGTGGTCCGACATTCTGCCGAGAATTTTTTGGAAAGATGCTTGACGTCCAGGAAAGGTCGATTGTGCTCGAAAGGGTGTCAACCGAGAGGTTGGCAGAGCTCTGTTTGGGGGGCTTGGGGGGTCATTTGACACCCTCGGATTCAGGGCCGAGTACTTGAATTTTACAGACAAGATGGGGTTCATTTGTCCCCTGAGGGTCTGGAGTTATTTTTGGATGATTTACATGGAGGCCTGGTCAGTGAGCTTAGTGGCGGGCAAGGAGCATACAAGTAGCTCCTTTTTCCGTGGCGTGTAGTGAATAGGTTGATTAGGTTGTGGAGATCCCAATGGCATCCAACGGGTGCTTGGTAGCCCTCTTGCTATAAATAGGACATGCCCAATCTTTACAATCATAAAGTCAAACAGTTAGGGGGCAGAGGGCTGCCCGGAAGTAACTTTATATGGGGTTGGGGGCGCACTGATCAGATGGACAGTGCGCTTCCAACCGGGATCCCATAAAGGATTTTGGGAACATAGAACTCCATTGGGTTATGGTTCTCAGCCTATTCACTACGTAGGCCTCCTGTTGGTCCCTTAAAGTTATGTTAAGGTTAATAAAGTTGTGGCCCTATTTAAGACAATGCCGGTGTATGCCTCGTTATTCCTGGGGTGGGAGGGCAAAGGTACTGCCATAAAAAGCGGGAAGGTAAAACAGTGTTTTCTTGCAGCCATGCCGGCCATGTGGCCACGGAGTTGCACAACACTGGCTCTTCAGCTTGAATATGGAGATGAGCACTGCCCTTAGAGTCAGCGCTCATCTCCGTATTCGTGTGTGGGGATACCTTTACCTTTTATGCCATGTGTGGGGATACCTTTACCTTTTATGCCAAGTAGAGCTTATGAGATTTGCAGATAATCAACATTAGGAGTTTTCACATTTTGTCAATAGCAAGCCCCATGTTGCATAGTGAACCACTATGGAATCTAAGAGATATTCCTGTATTCAGAAGGGAAGGGTATTTTTAAATTCCATAGAGCATACTCCAGCCTTTCCTTGTGGGATTCTGCCAGAGTCTGGTCAACACTTTTTTTAAGTGCCCACAGCCTTCTGTTTTCCAGTATTGTCTTACATCGCAGTGAATGTGCTGTCCATTATCAACATTCTCAGAGCATCTTTTCATACTGTACTTCAGAAGATGCAGCTGCCCCAGGAGGGATATACTAATGGAGAGAGATCAAGTGCTGAGCACAGACTGCCAATAGAAGCCATGGAGATGTACATTTGGAACAACAACCCAGGAGAGACACAATTTGGAATGAGATCAAACAACACCGCATGGTTATTAGGTGCCCGAGAGAGGCATATTTTGTTAACACCGTTCAGATTGCCTTACACCACCGCTAAAATATCTGGGACTGTGTTAAGAAGGAAATGAAATACTGTTATGTAAACCGACATTTATTGCACTGAACAAGCTATTTGAGCTGTTGATATAATACTGTTTGGTGAGTGGCTGCTGCGGTACTGATGGTAGATGTTGGGAGTGGGGTGGGGAGTCCATGACCCAAAGCTTCAATCTAGAATTATTTAAGTGACGGCAGTGAACCAAGAGCTGGCAAAATGTGTTCCTGCAACCTCATGCACTTCTCCACACTTCTTTCCTTTTCCTCTTCACCCCAGCAGATTCTACCCCTTAACAAGAAATGGTTTTACACCAAAAAAAGGAGCAGTGATTTGCCCTATTATTAAATGACAGTCTCTGCATTGTTTTAACACTCATCAAAAAGTCATATTTCTTTTTTCTCCTTTAAATCATCCAGTCCCTCTTGGATTTTCAGCAGCCATGTGGACAGCTCTAAGGGAAGGGTATTCATCCTTGGACTAATGCCAAGCTATGCACTCCTGCATTAAACCATAGTTTTCGTTGTGCTGCTAGTGAATGACTGCTAGTTACGCTATCTAAGGCAAATGACATCATCCGTCATGACCATTTTTTTCAGAAATATATATTTTTCCATTTCTTCCCCTAAAAGGCCCTGAGTCTCTCTTTGAATCCCTTTCACTGTGGAAAAGTGGTTGGATGCTGCAACACAGGGAGGAGAAATTAATTTCTGGAAATCTCTCCACTGCTGGCATGACTTTACTAGCACCAGGGATTTTGAAAAATTAAAGACTTGCCCCTGTCCTTAGAATCCCAGGGGTTTCCCCATGATGAAAAGGATCCCTTGGGAGCTTTGGGTGGACACAAAAAGAAATGTGGAATTAGAATTATTTTTATTTCTGTAACACTGTGGAAGCTGATGACCTCGTCATAACTGAGGAACAGAGTTTCAGAGAGAATGTTTCCATATATGGTGGTGCTGGACTACTTGACCCCTTTCAAAAGAAGGAAAATGGGCATAGTTGTTCCCTCGGATCATGTGACAGTGCTGGTCAGTGAAAGTGTTACAAATTGGATCTGACCATGCCTTTGATAATCAGAGTGCTGGACTATTTAAACTCCCATCCACCTCAGTTCACAGGCTTGGAGGTATTAAAATAAATGTTGTGGGGTCATCCCACTACCTGTAGGATGAAGATTGCCTTTTTTTCTACTTCATGCTGTCCTAGGGTCCAATATATGGATTTAATTTGTTTTAGATGCAATATGTAGATGCAGTGCAGACTAGAGTGTGCTTTAATAATGGCTGTCTAAAAGAGTAATGCAGAGTAGATGCATGATGAATAGGCACACATCCACCCAAACCCTCAAAGATGGATGGCAAATCAGGAGCCTGTTAGCCACGTGGCAATTTAGGACCATAGAGATCATGTTGACCTTGGAGACCATGCTGATGAGGGATGGAACAACATATTTATGGTGAATTGGAAGGACATAAGATTTGCTGAGAGCCTCCACACCACATCCACTTCTCTTTGGGCAGAGGAACATTTAGATTTTCAGTTATCATCTCAGAATCCCAGTGTCTATAGACTACTAAGTACTGTACTCCAAAAAAATAAATACTTGCCTTTCTAAGTGAGGACATAAGCTGAACAGATAGTGCAGTCTCTTCCCTTTCCACACTGGCTGTTGGCAGTGCAAATGTTCATCCTCTGAAGAACAACGGCCACTCTTGTAGTGCTGTTATTTGTTGGACTAGAGCTAATGTGTTTGATTCATTGCCTGTTCTGTAATGCTAATTGGACTGGGCATATTTAACACAGTAGAGATGGGCACGGCTCAAAAAAATGGTGTTTCGTTTGTCGTTTGGTTGTTTAGGGGTCCATTTTGGTTCGTTTTCGTTTTTCGGTGGTTTTTTGCAAATTTTTCATTTTCATTTTTGTTACGTAACGAAACGGAAAAACGAAAACGAAAACGAAAAATTTCTGTTTTGTTAGCATTCTTTTCAGTTCAATGCTTTTGCTGCAACGAAAATGAAAAACACGGCAAAATTGGTCGTTTTCGTTTTCGTTTTGTTTTCAAAAATTTTTCGTTTTCATTTTTGTTGCGTAATGAAACAAAAAAACAAAAACGAAAACGAAAAATCGCTCGTTTCATGCCCATCTCTATAACACAGTTCAGATCTCTTATCTTCATTCTTAAGTGGTGGAAGAGACAAACAAACACTGAAAATAATCATAAAGAGTATGGACACTTTATTCATCTAGCCTACAAATTAAAGCATTTTGCATTCTCTTCATTCTAAGTACACATATTCAGAAACTACACAAACTGGATTTATTGTTTAAATTGCTTACTTTAAAAGTTTCACTGTTGGATAATTCAGCATAGTACTGCAACTGTAGTTATGATGAACGTTATCAGGGTTGCAGCCAATAAATTTTTTAGGTAAGATGAATCCTCTGCTTTCCTCTCTAGACAATCCACAGTGAAATATTTCAAAATATAAAGCAATCATGTAAGGTTTTCCCTTCATATACTGTATGTATAGTCATACGTACAAATGAAACAAATGCATAAAATAATGGCATTTTGATTGTTGAAACTCCATTGTGTTCCTCAGACCAATGTTTCTGATTTTAACAGGGATATACATAATTCAGATAGTTGTGCAAAGTACACATGAATTGTAGCAGGGCATTTAGGTGGTGGCATCTGCTTTGTGCAACACTTAGTCTTTGGATCTCAGATATTATTTTTCAGTGGCTGTTAAAGACATACCATATCTGTTTTTGCAATACAGTGGTACCTTGTATAAAGGAATTAATTCGTTCCAAATGAAATTATGTTAAGCAAATTTTCCTTTATACAAATTCCCATAGGAATGCATTGAAAGCAGAGTGATCCCATTTTTATGTTGTACGGATTTTCCCCATAGGCAATTATGTTAAGCAAATTTCCCCTATCTCTGGAATTTTTTATGTTGTACAAATTTTCTGTTATACAAGCTGTCTGTTATACAAGGTACCACTGTACTTGTATGTACTGCATGTATGTATTTCATGCCCTTTAAAAGCTCTCTTTCTCCAGAAAGGACCTAGTGCTGCTTGCACAATGTTAAAAGGAGCGGGAATTCAGATTTGTTTATTTGTTTAATTCATTGCTTGTCTTTTTCCCCAAGAGGACAGAAGAGGAGAAAATATTTAAACCGTTAAAAAATATTAAACATGGTAATATTGAAATTCTTCTCCAAAGACTGTTTTGAAAATATGCAAACATTAAAAAGACATTTAAAAAGATATAAAATCAGCAATTGTGGGACAGCAACCTATGTTAATATTAGATATTTAAACCTGTCTGAAAATAAATATTTTCACTTGAAAGGATAAGCAAGAGGGAGCCAGCCTCATGTCATGGGGAGGGCTTTACATAACCTGTTGCCAGCCACTGAGAACATACTCTCTTGGGCCCTGCCAAATGCTTGTGTAAAAGGGATGAGACCAAGAAGAGGGCCACTCTAGAAGATATTAAAGCCCAAGAAGGATTACATTGGTCTCCAAATGCCATCCCATAGAGATGGTTCCAAAGGATACCATGGTTGATGGTATCAAAATCTGCCATAAGGTGCAGTAAAACACAGAGAGAGGGGGGGAGGGGGGAGACAGACAGACAGACAGAGACAGAGACAGAAACTGAAAGAGTCTAGTTGCCAAAGCAGTCTCTGTCCCATAACATGCCTGAAGCCAGATTGATACGGATCTAGATCATCAATTCCATTAAAAAAAACGGATGGCTTACACAGTCAGGGATATTGGGGACAGACAGATAATTGTTGGATTGTAAACTGCCTAGAGTTGTGCAAGACACCAAGTCAGGCAATCTAAAAATATAAACAATATTAAACAATGCAGTTGGCATCAAGGAGAGATTTATTAACAGAGGCTTTACAACCCCACCCCCTTAAGCATGCCAGGGGCCTACTTTGTTTCAGGAGGTATTCAGCACTCTTCTTTCCTACATAACCAGTCCCTTTCTGGCTGCTTTTATGGTGTATTTCACCTCTCTAAAGAGCCTGCCCACACACTCAGGCTACACAGATCAAAATGGACCATTAGTGGTGGTCCATTTGTATTTGTTTTCCTGAGGCCAGCCCAATACCCTCCTCCTGAACCAGACTGGCCATTTGATGGTCTTAGCACATCCTAGCCATGCAGGAAGCTGATTGGCTCTTTCCTGTCTCCCCATGCAGCCAACTTCTTCAAAGTCAAGGTGTGATGGAGAGTCCTTCGCCCTTGCCAGTGAGTGGTCAGCTGTGCAGGGAGGAGGGAAAGAGCAAGCTGGGTCCCTACCACAGTTGGTACAGCTAGGATGATGATGGCCACACATACTAAGAATGGTAAGTGACTGGTCCAATTCAGGGGGAGGGTATTGGTCCATATCAACACCTGTGGTACCAATATTCATATTTGTTTCCTCAGGAAAACAAATATGAATCGCCCATCAATAGTATTTAATATACTGGGAAAAGCAGAAGGAAAAGTTACAGTTACATCTTGGGGTATAGTTAAGCCTTACCATATATTGTATGGGTATTGAATATATTGCATATTGAGTTTTGTGTATTTTTTCCTGTCCATCACTTTGAAATCTTTGACCAATCTTCTGATCAAAAATTTAGTATTCCCACTTCAGCCATGGAAACTGTCACAGAGATCTGATGACATGCTGATTCTACGGAGCCACATGCTTGGTCGCACAATCATGTTATGGGATCAGGCACATAAATGAGAAATAGTGGAACCCTGTCAGATGGCTACTGCCCCTTCTGAGACTTCAGATCTGGATTAATATTGAACAGTTATGAGTAGTTCGTAAATATTTATAAGTAAATAAAGCATAATTGAACCTGCTTTGTTAAAACTGCAAGTCCACTTTTGCAAATATTTTGAAGACATGATTCCATTACATGAGAAATGGAAATTCTACTGGGGATGAAGTTTGAATTTCCTGGGCTCTGATCTAACACGATAATGCATATGATGAAAACAAAGAACTCTTTTGCACAAGGACAATATATTTCTGAACATTAATCCTAAAAATATGGCATCTATCACCTTTTGTCAAGATGTATCTGCCTCTCTGAATGGAGGTGAAACTAAATGGTTAAGACCAAATATTGTTCGCTTATATTCTTGATGAGTTACACTGCACTTCCAAAATTTCACACTAGTGACCACAAGATGGCAGCTTGGAAAATATAAAGCAGGCCTCAAATCAGGAAATCTGCCAATAGAAACTGAGCATGGTCCCCGCATTTCTTAGTTTTCTGATACACAACAAAATAGTATATTAGTTTTTCTAAGATCAGTCTAAGTGCTTTAGCCATAATAGGGTCAGCTTTAGACCCCACTTAAAACTCCAGCCACCAGACAGATGATAAAAATGGGAAGACTTGGATGGCAATCACCATGGTAGCAGCATATTATCTTCCTTTATGGGAAGGAGGCAGCCTGTTTGTAGGCAACGACAATGCAGTGAACTTGAGGCACCTTGTCTAAAATTGGTGCCATGGGTGATAATAAAATTTTATTAGGGAGATGGCGGTTACTATGAAAGGAGACTCAGGTGTATATTACAGAAATGGATTCATTCACAGGTGTTCCCCACACTTATGCTTTTATTTGTTCACACAAAGGCCCTGTTAACTGCTCCCATATTTTGTTGGTGTTCCTCGACACTTTTGCTAACTTCTTGGGATAAAAGAAGGATTAAATATTTTTCCATTCCTTGATGCGGTTGTAATAAATGGCATCTTGTGATGTACAGGGAGATAAGCCCACATGCTGCATCATCTTACGGCAAACATCTGTGAGGCAATGTTCCTATTTGAATGACCTATTTGAAAGGGAATTTTTGACTGGAAGGAAACAATTCCTACAATTCTTCCATGTTTAGTCATCCCTATAAACACATTCCTCTGTGGTAAATGAGTTAAATTGTTTATATTAAATGTTTCCAGTGAAAGCATAACATATATTCTTCATGATCTTTTCTTTAGCTCAGCAACACACAATGTGTTTGTAAATTGCATATACAATGAGTGGAAGAGAATATTGGGATGTAAATATCTCACGTTCCCTCATATGTGATTTTTCCCTCCTTGACTCGACATATAGTGGGCTATTTTTGGCAACATTGATTGGAGTCCTTGCACTTGCATGAATAGCATTGTCAAAATTTGAGTAATTGTGCAAAAATTAAAAAAGCTGTTCCCTGGTTGCATCTTTTAAAATTAAAGCATCAAATGGTTTGCTTGTATTTTCTATGCTATCATCCTGCTCTTCTCTATTGCCTTTTATGCTTGTGTTTTGCTGCACAAGGGAACATTCTAGTATGCAGAAAGATTTTGGGCAAATTGCAGAAACCTCAATGAAAGGAAAATGTTTTCTTTGTCTCATTCTCATGCTGCAAATGAGAAATCTTACAGGACTACATTTTCTTAACATCTGGTATCATTTGTGAAGATAGCCTTAGAATTTAACATTAGCAAAATAAGAGGATAGAGAGGAAGACAGGGAAGATAATGTTTCAGTACCATGGACAGCAACATGCTTTTAACATTTGTTGTAGGTTGAGGAGGAAGCAAAAGGCAAGATACCACAAAATGATGTAAAATAGAGATAAAGGCAGTTGGATTTAAATGAAAGCTCATAGGAAATACCCATTGACTGTCAAGAGACTTGTACTGATACTCGTGACTGTAGCAAATGGGACATGCTGCTTTGGTCTATGAGTAGAACCCAGCCCATTAAATCCCAAGTGGCCATATTGTATACCCAAGTTGCTGACTTTATGTGCTTGTTAAGTGGAAAGGCTCAAGAGATCAGTTGCATCCATGTAAACATTCACTTATGTCTCATCCACAAGTTCTAGCATCATGGGAATTAGTTCCCAAACCCCTGAGAGGACCTGAGGCAAGATTATTTGCCTCAAGAGGACATGAGGCAAGATATAATTAATGAATAACCTAGCTTACATTCTCAACTATTTCCTTCTAATCTTAAACAACATATAATGCCTTCTTAAAAGGACAGGTGTCAAGGCATATTCAAAGTATACCAGCATGACAGAAGCAGAGGGCAGTTGTATCTATTTCAGTCCTGAGTGTTATAGGAACATTCTCTCAAGATGTCTGAGGCTAAACACTTGATACAAGTCTTCGAAGGGAGAATCAGATGAAGATCTAGGGTAATCTGAACTTTTGACTCTGTTACTCAGGAGGTAATTAGCTGACCCCCCCCCCCCCCACGGAGGAGAACATTTAAACTCTTTCCTGGCCAAACAAGTATTGGCACTAGAAAAGGGATTTTATGCCAAGTTATGAAAATGTTTAAATG
The DNA here is from genome assembly GCA_023846285.1 of Phrynocephalus versicolor. Taxonomy (NCBI): domain Eukaryota; kingdom Metazoa; phylum Chordata; class Lepidosauria; order Squamata; family Agamidae; genus Phrynocephalus; species Phrynocephalus versicolor. The sequence goes on along the minus strand of JAHTLZ010003248.1, from coordinate 4,317 downwards.
AAAGTTATTAAAATGATTTGAAATCTAATATTCAGAAACATACTCATTTAAGCTGTGAAATTACTAATTATTGTTTTGTCTCTAGGAATGGCCTTACCCAATGTTAACAGAGCTTTAGTACTGATATGCCTGTCATAGTTTCAATGATTTCCACCCATTTTTTTTACTATGCAATTGACAGGCAAATAGGAAAAAGATCCAAAGATTTTATGTGCCACCAAGTCACTTATTATATATGGTGGGTATATGCATTAATGACCTCCAAAATGTACTGTTACAAACTAACATAATATCATATTGACCCTCCTTTTTCCAGTGATGTCTTTTCTGGCCAGTTACATATTTTCACAATAAGTACATGGTAGGATATCCTTTGTTCACTCATTTTTCTTTAGTAAAGAAAATTTGAGCATTTGACAAAATGGGCAAGATAGAAATTGAATGGATGGATGGATGAATATTGAAGGTTGACTTGATTGAGCAACAATTTTTCTGTCTTTATAGATGCCTTTAGTGTCTATAAGGCATTCTTCCAACACATTTCAAATGAACTAAAAGTTGTATTTTTTTGTTGTTGTCTTTCTTTCACACAGTATGGACGATTTTGATCTTAGTTTCCACAAAAATGTCCATAGAACTTTTGGTCCAATATAGATTTTCTTCCTCAAATTATCTGCTCCAAGCAAAGGGCTCAGAAATTAGAAAAGAGCTTTCTAGTCTGCATTCAGTGGTGAAAGCATGGCAATGTTAGTTTACTTGAGAGATTAAAGTCTGTTATGTTTCTCCATTGTGTGTGTTGCATTTGCTTGTGTCTTTACTTCATTAAGTCCAAAGCAGCCCTTCGATTACAGCCCTGTCTCAGCTGCCCATTCTTCCATTCTCCCGTTACCCAAGGTACCATAGAAAGGGTTAACACATGAAAAAAGGAATCCGCTTCTGAGATTTTCCCTTGCTTTGTATGTGAATGGTGTCAAGCATAAGAAGGTATCCCACAGAACATCCTAACTGATGCCATTGGTATTGTCATTGTTCAAGCCGCCCTTTAGTATTGAAAAAGTTTGACATCCCTTTTCCTACTGGCAATCTGGGCATGATTTCCTGTTGTTTTGAATCACTGATACAGAAGCACATTCATAAACTAGAGGTCTTTTGAAGAATATAGAATCTACTTAGCAGCAGAGGCAAACAGGATGAATCAGCTTATCATCCCTCCATATCAGATGAGAATCGCCAAAGCTCCAGGAAGAAAATCATTAAATGGACTGGACCATTGAGATACAGGAATGATGTTAATGGGTTGGAGGGATACATTTAAAAGAGAGCTGTGGGAGAAACTGTTCTCACTGTATTCAACACAGAATGGCATTCTGCAGTCACTGTAACAATTACATAAAGGTTGCTGAAATAACAGCAGGCAGCATTGCAGAGAGGAAAATCCCATCTATTCTCAGCAGTTGCTTTGGGTCAACAAAGCAATGCATTTTTGTTCAAGATACCCAAATCATTGACTGCCTACAGTCCTGAAGACTGAAAAGGGAACTGCATCTCCCAACGTGTGCTATACAAAAGGAGTTAAGGCTTCAAAGGGGGAAGAATATGACAAAGACGTGGTATTTTTGCAGAGGGATTTTGCAGAAAGGCTGCAAAAATGTGGGGAGACGCAGATAAAACATTTCTTCTGCTTTTCTTTTTCATCTGCTCTAGATTTCAGAACCTGCCTATAGTGTATGAGATAAACTCAGACTAGATTTTAATGATGATCACTAGAAGATTTTAGCCTTTTTTGCCTGTGACCAAGGTTCCATTTAATATGTACACCTGCACTCGCATGATTCAACCTACCCTCTGCACAGCCTTCCTCCTCTTCCATGCACCAACAGTGATTGTTTTCAGCTCTTTCTTTCCGGTAGTGTGGAGTGGCGGTGATGGAGTGGTGCACACACACAGGGTTGAAGTTCCACACATGAGAGGCAGAGTCTTCCCCAGGGGGGCTGAAAAATTATAGGGAACATTGCTTGTGACTTATGTGATAAGATTCCATAAGATATGGAGCAGAATCATTGGGCAGACCTAGGGAAGTCACATGACAAGGTTGGCACTAGAGGTGATCCTTGGACTTGTGGAGCTCCATTGGCATGGTTAGGATATGGAATAGTCTCTCATCACTGAAGGCACATTTGCTAAGCATGTTAATGTTCCAAAAAAAAAAAAAAAGACTGAGTGAAGGTTTCAAGCAACAAGGCCCATGCTTAGTTTTAATTGAAATCTTTGACATTAGAGCTCTCTCACCCAAGCCCTGAGGAAATCTAAAACTGCAGGTCACTATGTCAATCCAGACTGGCAAACCAGTTGCAAGCACTTTAATCTCCATCATTTGTAAAACTTACTGGTCAGTGATCATAATAAATATTTCATTTCATCATTTGTGAAACAAATATGTCTTACTTGCCTATGCAAAACCAAGGTACTTTATGGATAGCGTGATGGATAGCAATGTGACCTACTATTTCCATTGGATTAAAATAGGGTCTGGAAAGCTGTGACCCCACATTTGAGATCCTATCCCCTCCATGAGCCACTTGGAGCCTCAAAATGCTAACTTTGGCCTTTGAAAATTAAATAAACAGGGACTGAACCCTGCTGATGAAGACCCATGTAGATGTTTCAGTGATCTAATAAAAGTATCACCCATCTTGTGTTTAGATTATATATAGTAGACCACCCAGGTATGTGCTCTGAGCAATCGACAGGGAACAAGGAGTGGGTTCTGGTATTTTTTAAAAGTACAATACCCACCTGGAGAGTTGTCTAAGGAAAATGAAGACAAGACCGAGAAGATGCACAATTGCTAAGTGGGATACTACCCATGAAAAATAATAGGACATGGCCTGAAAAATGTGCAGTAGCTTGTATTTTTGATTCCAAGGAGAACTGTGAGTAATACTAAACCCAATTTATCTGCTTATCTACATATCTGAGAAGATGAGAAGGAATTAGGCCCTGATGGAAGGATTATGTTATTGATAGAGGGATTAGGTTACACAAGGCCCAGAAAAAAAGTTAGTACATTTTCAACAGGGGGAAAGGGGCAAAATATCAACCAAAAAGAATAGAGAGAGTTGATTGTAAATTATCTTTCAATCTGCACTTCCCTTTGTAGAATGCTGCACCAGGCATCAGGGGGAAATCTATTAATATCTGTCTTAAAGCTTTTTACATATTTAATATTCAGCTTGCAAACGTTTGCTCCTTTATTCGTATTTGTTCTGCCTGCCTTTTAAAGTGATTAATACTCAGACTCTAGAAAACATTGATTAAATAAAAAGGAGGGGCACATCTTTTCAGCTATGTTTAGCTAAAATTATGGGGTTCCTTTAGGATAATCAAATAGTAAAAGATAAAATTATATTACTATGTCCCTCTGTGAATAAAAAATAATTTGTCCTTATTTTATTTGTCAAGCTAGGTGTTGTGAGGGAGTTATTCAAGGAATATGTACCAGTAATAAGTAATATAATAACATTTAATATAATAACATAACAGTAATAATAATAACATTTTCAAAGAAGTAGACTTGGTTCTGGTGGCAGTTTACTGGCCTTGGGATGGATCCGAGCGGAAAGAGTAGCAGGCAAGAACCTGCACGGTCCTACAGGGAGAAAGACATTGAAAGCAACGGTTTTGAACTTGCTAAACAATGCTCGCACACTACTAACTGTTACAGCACTGACTGGAGGTTCTGATCAAGTGACATTCTAGAGATCTAATATTCATACACTGCTTTCAAATTATGTGAAACATAGAATGTCTCGAAGAAAAGGAAGCACAATTTGGGCCCAGGCAGAAAAGAAAATTATTAGTTTGATGATTCCCTGAATCTTTGACTCGGTTTTCTTAATTTTTCTGTTCAGAGTGTTATCTCCATTTTTGTGACAATTTTTTTACCACTCTTCCATGATTCCTCTTGAATTTGTGTTGCATTTCTGTAATATCTCATTTCCCCCCTTTTGCATTATCATGATGGGCACAAAACAAACCACAAAAAGAAATGGTTCATGGTTTGTTTCCTGACACAGTCTGGGGATCCGAAGGAAAACAAAATGTCGACCTTTTTTCCTCCCCCCCCCACTTGAGCATTTTACTTGTTTCAGCAAAAGGAGATGCCTGTAGAACCCCTTACCATCTCCTACACCTGCCTGCTTCTACTGCCTCTCCCTCTGCCTCCCCCTCCAGTTTCCCAGGCAGGAGCCTGCAGCTGCTTCTGAGCCTACACCCACAGTGGAGGCTGAGGTAGCAGCAAGAGGCACCTCTAATCTG
>JAHTLZ010003247.1:0-16123 GCA_023846285.1 Phrynocephalus versicolor | reverse complement strand
CATGCAGCTGATCCTGTATCTCATCGATTGTGATGAGGGAGAGATCCTCAGGTGGAACCAGTTGTTCCTCTGTGCATGCCTCATGAGGTGTGATGAGGGAAAGAGCCTCAAATTGATTGTGCAATATGAGAGTCTCAGAGCGATCCCTTGGCGTTCTACTCCTTTGAGTCACATTCCTCCACACATCTATCTCCTGAGTTGGGGAAGTGACTTCATCCTGAGAAGTGTGCCCTGTCTCTTCTTGGACCTGGATAGTCTGTTCTGCTCTGTCCAAGAACAGCTCAAGCTCCTTAATATGTTGCTGGTCCGATATGCGGGCCTCTAGCACCTGGACCTTCTCTTCTAATAGCGAGACCAGCTTGCACTTGCAGCAAGTGTAGTTCTCCGTGCGTTTTGTCAGGATGACAAACATGGCACAAGTGTTACAGGTAACTACACAATGATTCGTTTTGTTCGTTTTGTTACTAACGAAACGCTGCTTCCTCATTTAGTTTCGTTTCATTTCATTTTGTTAGCTAATGAAATGACAAAACAGCATTTCATTTTTTGTTTGGTGCCCATCCCTATTCTCAGTAGTGTTGCTATAATTTCTCATGTGCTTCTTTCTCCTTTGCCATAGCCTTAAAATTAATACTCAGCCACATGATTACAATCTTTAATTTCTAATCTTTATCTTATATTTATTCTCAGTGTCACTAGTGCAATTTTATAATATCCTTAAAATTTAACAAAAATGCTAAATACAAGAACAGAATGGCTGTGCTGCAAACAAAGAAATATCTTTCCTGGAGAAGTGGGCTTTTGTTTTTAACAACAACGTGATCCAGTTCTGTTGATAGTGTGCCTGGTGGAATGTAAGATATGAACGTTTAAGAATTACTTTTGTAAAGCTGGTAATGTGAATTGAGAGTTGTCCTCTGAAGCTTGTGAGCAAATAGGCTTACCCCATATGAGTCTTCCACAATAGAACTGTGAAACATGCTGTGCCTTCTGTGAGAGAACTGAGGTCAATTTGGATAAAAAGAAGCCTCCAAAGGCTCAGATTAAGTTCATGCATTCTCCTTCCTGCTCTGTGCACACAAAGGATATTTTAAATCATTTGAGGTCTTCCAAATCTTACTCGGCTCTTGCTAGTACTTTTACATAAACATGAGACTTTTTGGAATTTGTGAATTAGAGCCCACAGAAGTCTACAGAACTCCCTCCAGCAAGGTATCTAGGAGGGATACCAGTGTTTTCCTCTTGTGGAGAAGTTAGAGAAAAATGGTGGGTGAAGCTAAGCTCCATAAGTGCTCCAAGAAGTTATGGGTCAGGTAGATTTCTTTGAGCAGCTTCCTATGCAGGACTTAATGGGCTGAGAGTACCATACCCATGATCCCTTGTAACTCCCAGACTTCTTGACAGGATGCAAACAGCTGCTGGAGTATGAATCAATTCCATTAAGAATGCTAAAATACCTGCCAGGACTTCCAGATATAAAGTAAAGCCTTGGACGTCCTGCTGATTTCTTCAGGCTACAGTCCTCAAATTCTAAAAATCCCATGGCTCTCTCTCTTTCTTTGGGAAATCTCTGTTTCCACCAATGGGGAAATGCTAATTGCAAGGACAGGCCATAGGCTAAATCGTGCAGGCAGGGGAGAAAGGTTGTTGGCCAGGCACTGTCTACCTGTAGAGCTGGGTGCTTTATTTTACTGTTTATCCCCTCACCTCCCAGTCCCTCCCCCAAGCCAATCAGGAGAAAAGCCAAGCCAAGCACTAAGGATGGAGTGAATAAAGGACTGAAAGGGGGCAATGGGAACAGCTTTCTTTTGATTCCTTCTTAAAATGGAAAGACTGACTGCCTACACTTCTCTGTGCTTCTTTGCCTTGCCCACTCTCCACCACCCTTCTTCCCAGGCTCTGAAACGAGAGGTGCTGCAGCCACAGTACAGAATTAATCAATAGTTTGCACCCCCAAAGGCAAGGAAGGCTCATTTTTAAAATAAAGAGCATACACTTCTCTTTTGCACCAATTCAAGACACTCATTCAAAAACGAGGATGTACAGTAGTTCCCTGCCACATTGTGGCCCACATGTCATGGTCCTGCTATATCATGGGATTTGCCACCCCTGCCAATGCTTTCATCCCCATTCCCCACCCCTACTGCTGCTTTTGTCCCCAACACCCCTGCCACTACTGTTGCGGCCACTGCCACCACTGTCGCTGCCACCCCTTGCCACCACTGCTTCCTTTGCTGTCACCCTACAAAGCAGCATTGGAGAGGGCGAGTTGATGGCATCAGCATCGCAGCGAGGGAGTGACGGCCTCAGTGTATCATGTAGTTTTCTTTACTGCAGGTGTTTGGAAACATGACCCCCACAATAAACGGGGAACTACTATACACATGTTCAAGAAGATTGGTGGTTTGAGAGAGCAGCCAGGGAAGCAATTCAGGTGTGTATTGAAAAATCCCCCTCTCAACAGGCACAGGGGACATAGACACAATCTGTATCTCACTTATAATGCTGCCCTTTCACTGATCCCCAGACAGATCAGAACCACTTCACAGCTTCATCAGGAAGGCCACTGGTAATGACCCATACTTAATGGGTTTTGGGAAGGGTTGAATAGGTGGTACTTTCACACATCCCAGACCATTGTACATCTATTGAGCCAGTTCAGGCCATTGTCCACCTAATGTGCCTATTCAGATCAAGGTGATGTGAAACTAAAGTGAACTATAAATTGGAAGTTTTGCACCAACATTCCTTAGGCTGATGAAGCTACTTGGATTAGTAGTGAAACATTTCAATCTCTCAAGAAAAGAACTCCAGTTTCCCTGACTCAACTTCCAGATTGGGAAAAGAGGGGTCCATCCCAGATGGTTCCCATTGTGCAGGTCAAGCCATGATTCAACTTCATAGGAAAGGTGAGGCTGAATCCTATTGTGTTTTTACATGTTCACAAAAGGAGTATTTATTTTATTTATTTATTCTTGTACTTATTAATTGCCCGATTTTCCCATAGGGAACTCTGGGTGGTGTACAACATGTCACCCAACAGCGACTGCCCAACTACAAGATAAATCCCAGCAATAATAAACAATAAAGGACTAGCAAAATACAATCAATATACAAATACGTATAAGAATACAAAAAAAATCAGATAAAATAGACATAACACCACTGACCATGACAGAGTCAATGTCAAGGTGAGATCCGGCAAGAAGAACTGGTAAGAGAGGAGGAAGCTGCATCCTCATTGGCAAGATACCAGGTGTGCATTTGGTTTGCGATGTCCAAGGTGAAACTAGCAATTCATCCTTAATAGCTGCCCCGTCTGTGATTCCTTTTGTGCAATTATACATTCCCCAAATGATTATATGTTTCAGAATGTTTTAGGATGCAAAGACAGGCTGGAGGAACAAGTAGGCACTAAAAAGATAACGAGAATATGAAAAGCCTCAAGGCCCTCTTATTCAAATTGCTATCTCATGATGGTCTTCAGAGATGCTTCTGAAATGACTAATTACTGAGTGTCACTGAATTAAGCTATCAAGATGGAATATATACTTGTCAATGGGGAATTTTTAAAAAAGAATAAATATATAAAATATTTGTTCATTTTACATGGGGTGAAGAGAAATTATCCAACCAGGATATCAGTTTACTGGTTCATTTTAAAGGCAAACAATACGACAATTAAAGGTCAATTCTTCATAAAGGTGTCTCCAAGAGGGAGACACCCAGATGGTGACCCAAAAAACAGTTGCAAAAGGCAATGCAATTGCCTCTGGCATCAGTTGGCATGGATATAGCCAAGACCAGAATTCTATGATGTCAGAATGAGGTCACAACCCAGAGCGATGCTGTTTCTCTACAAACAGGGAGACAGTTAACAGGATGAGCCTCCACAGAGTCTGGATGGAGGTGAGGAAAAGGGTTGGAGGTAGCATATTAACCTTTGAGAAATCAGGGCACTTGAGTCCCAATTCCTTCTAGGTCACATAAAACCTCTGGGAATTGGCCAAGGCCAACCAGTCCTTTCCTTTTACAGGTCTGAGGCAGCCTTGCCATTTGTAAGGCAGATGAATACAGGACTCAAGCAAAGACAAACTCTGGTTTTATGTTGAACCTTTCTCAAAAAGAGGTATTAGAGATGGGCACGAACAGGAAAAATGACGTTTCGAGTTGTCGTGTGTCGGAGCCGGCCCGTTTTGGCTCGTTTCCGTCCTTCGCGAAATTTCTCAAAAATTTGTCGTTTCGTTTGTCGTTTTTTCGTCTGTTGTTAGTACTGGTTTGGGGGGGTAGCGGGCTCCTGGAGGCACCTCTCTGGGGTGGGTGCCTCCTCTGGCCCGCTATGAAGGGAAAGCGGGCTCCTGGAGGCACCTCTCTGGGGTGGGTGCCTCCTCTGGCCCGCGACAAAAGGGTACGTATAGCCAATTGGATATGCATACCAAGTTGCAGTGGCAGGCAGAGGCACCTCTTTTGGGTGCCTCTATTCTGACTCACTAAGAAGGACAGCATACTGGCATACTGCACTTCTTGTGCTGGGGAGCGAAGTGAGAGAGGACCCCTATGGGCGCCCTATGGCTCACTAAGAAGGGAAGTGTACTTGTGTGTAGTGCAATGCGAGTACACACAGATCTGGCTTAGGGTTAGGGTTAGCGCAAGGGCTAGGCTTAGGGTTACGGGTAAGGTTAGGGTGAGTTCGTGGGGTGCACCTCTGGGTGCCTCTCTGACCCACTAAGAAGGACAGTGTACTGGCGTATGGGTTAGGCTTAGGGTTAAGGTTCGGGTTCGGGCTAGGGTTAGTGGGCTTTTTATGCCCGACTGACACATCCCAGAAGTCTCGGTCAAAACCTGGCCAAGTGGCCATGCAATTGGTGGAATGGCTCCAAAAATTTGCATGGTCCACTCCCATGGCCAGCCCATCATTGCGCAGGTGTAAAAAAATAAAAATAAAATAAAATAAAATCAATGGAGACATTTTGTTGCAAGAAAAACCCACTGCTGCTACTGTAAAAATTCAGGCAGTTTTAAAATAGCTATTTTCGCATGTTTCTGTGGTGCTTTGGTGTGTTTTTGGACCACAATTTCAAAATAAATATTGTGATCACCCCATTTTGGATCCCCCGCCCGCACCGCATGGCATGGGGAGTTGGCGAGACGACGAGGATGCCCCCCACCAGAGCAGCCTAGGAGAGGAGAGGGGGGGAGGCCAGGGACCCCCCCAGAAACCACCCCTCTGGTAGGTGCCCTCACCTCACTGGGGCAGGCATATTTTTGCCTGCTTTTTTGGCCGGGAATCAGGTTTTTTTTTAATTTTTAAAACTTTTTTTCTGTGCCGCTTGGCATCGCACGATCACTGCGATGCCAGGAACGACAACGACAAATCAGACCCAATTTTTCTTTTATCGGTTCGAGTTCGAGTTCTGGTGGAGTAATTGTCGTTCTTCGTTCCATTGCATAACGGAAACGAGGAACGGAAACGGAAACGAGAATTTCGCCAAGCCGTGCCCAAGTCTAAGAGGTATGTATGTGTAGGATTTTCTGCCTCGTGTATCAAAAGAACTTGACCTATCCTGCATACCATACACGTTGATTTTACACAGGCAGGAAAGTGGATGATCCGAAAGACTTGTTCCATCCAAAAACAACAAGTCTTTCCCCCACAAACTAGAGGAAGAAGCAAGACAATATACCATATTTTTCTGTCTCTAAGGCTGCTTTTACATGACCCCTAAAATCCAAGGCAAAGGGCTCCCAGATGCAGAGCTTAAAATTGCTTTCCCACCAGCTGCGGACTTTAAAAAAATATTAAGTACAACCACGCCCACCTAAGCTAACCCAGCAGATTTTACAAGTGCCTGGTCTCTGGAGGTAAAAATATTTCCAATGCGGATTTTAAAGCTGTGGATGCCAGGCTCTCCTCGCCTTCTGTTTTTTTTTTTTTTTTTGTCCCCACCACCCCTTTAACAGCCTGGAATCCCTATGGGGCTGCTCCAACTGGAGACGGAGGTGAGCCTGCATTCTTTTCTCCCTTTTTTTCTCCCACCCCTCACCGCAGACAGGAGCAATGGAATGCGGAAGGGTGGGAACACAGGAAGCAGAACAAACCCCCATGATCTCTGGTCTGAATTATGTTGCCAGCGGATTTTAGAGGTCATGTAAAAGTGCCCTAAGACACTCCCATGTATAAGATGACCCCAACCTTTCCAACCCAAAATTACAATTTCACAACCACATGGTTCTCTCCTTGGTTTACTTCCACATATAAGACAATGCTCAATTTTTAGAGAAAAATATAGTCTAAGACACAGAAAAATACTGTATCCTTTCCCACAACCATGAAAGAAGAGGAGAAAGAATGAAGGAGTAGAGAAATACGTCATCTTAACTGGCAGGGGGAAAAACACAAGCTTTGCCAGGTAAACTAAGGTCCTACAATCACTCTGTCCTGAAATATTCAAGCATGGTTTCAATTGGGAACATTCCTCTTCCTGCCAAGATACAGCTGTGGCTGGGGGTACTGATTTTATACACTAAACTATCTTGTTTTGACTCATAGCCTTTAAATGAGTTGTCTTTGCAAGGAGCTGTGTTGGAGAGGTTACTAATAATGATTGGTTTGCATTCTAGTGTCCTTTTCTTCTGGATATCTGTCTCTCAAACCCAATGCTGGACAAGGAGGTCCAGCTTTGTTTCAGGACCACCAGCAACAAGAAATGCTGCATGGTCATTTGATCAAACCATGGTTTATTTATTTATTAAATGTATACGCTGCACAATCTAGCAACACGGCTACTCTGGGCGGTTTACAAGAGGGAAGAAGTCCACAACAAATCGTAGGTAAGGCACTGAGTTTCACCATTTAAGGTTCAGTCCTGCCAGTTTCTGGGAGATGCAAGAGTAGTGGACAGAGCAAGTGTAGTGGACAGAGCACTGGGCTAGGACTCGAGAGCGTGAGATCCATGGAAACACAAAATCCCACTGATGGGGCTGCAGAGTTCACAGGGGTTCCTGACAGACGCTAGACCTCTTTCACAACTGCCTGTTTCCCCACCCCCACCCCCGAATAGGTCTCTTGGAAGAGCGTGGTGAATCTTCCTGAACACGAAGAAGACCAGACCTGCTGGAAAGATGGAGATGAATATCAAAAGCGCTTTGCATGGATTGTTGGTTGCATCTGCATTGCAAGGCTTAGTCTTGCTCTGCTCCAGGATTCTGTTCACGCTCAGCAGATCCCGGTTTATCCCTCCCCACCCCCAGTATGACTTGGGGTGGCTCCCAGGAACCCCATCCTTCCGGACACCTAGAATCCTGAAATAGGGAAAACGAGGACAAAATCCCTCCAACATGCAATTGTCTGATAGACCAGAGCCCTCTCCTTCCCCCTGGTGAGTTTTATGTTGGCTGCTGCTGCTGCTGCTTTATCCATTGGTTGGTATCACAGAAGGTAGCTCTGCCTAGTGACCGAACCCAAGGATGTATTGATCCTTTTCCAATGAATATTTCAAACTGAAACTGTTACGGCCTTCCTCACATATTTTAAGGGTGGTGGTGTGCTCTTCTGCACTGTTCTTCTGCTGCTGTTGTCAACCTGCAAGGACAAAAGATATGCTTTTTTGTAATAATGAATAAAATTATTTGGTTTTTTTAAAATTATTGTTGCTCTGTTTCTTTCTTACATTACTGGCACTTTTTATATGATTGTCATGATATTTCGCCTTAAGTTATTGATGATTACGATGTCATTCAGTGTTTGCTCTTCTCTTTTATTCTTGTTGCTTTAGCAAGTTGTTACCAAATTTGTGGGACTCTGTGATGCATACTATGTGATTCTGTGATTGTTCAGTGATGCCAGTTACACCAGGAGGTAGTCAGTGCTCCAACTTTGGATGCATTGAAGATAAAATTGCACAACCCTCCATTTCACCTGCATTGATTTGGATTCCTATGTTGAGTAGGATGGTTCCTTCAAAATCAATTATTAAAATCATTTGATTTTTGAAATTCCTTTCTTTTTTAATGACATCGTGATAAAGAATATGTTCACCTTTTTCAGGAAAGGAAAAAAGTGAAATCATGAAGTCTTTGACAAAATCCCTGTCTATGGTAGAAATCAACTGACACCAAATCACCAGGAAAATGCAATTGTTGAGAAAAAAACTAATAACATTCCACATATGTGATATTCAATTCTAAAGGAATTGTTTTCCAACCTTGGGTCCTGATATTCTCTTGGACTAAAACTCCCAGCACAGATATTGGTGAAGGCTTCTAGGAGTTTTAGCCCATGAAAAAGTTTGAGAATAAAGATAGGCACGAAACAGAAAAACTGTTTCATTTTGTTCCATTTTGTCCCCCCACATTTTGTTTTTTATTGTAAGTAATGAAATTATTCAAAAAATTATTACTTATGAAATGAAACTAAATGAATCCCCCATGGTACTAGAACTCTAGTTCGTGCAGTAGGGGGTTCAAAAGCCACCTCTCCACCACCTCCCCATTGATTTTGACAGCTTGATCCCAGCTGAGAGGCGGGGGTAGGAGGAAAGGAGCAACCAGGAAAAAGTAAATTCCTTGCCTGACTGCTCCTTTCCCCCCTGCCACCCGCTCCTCCCAAGAATTTGTTTTGGACAGGGAGGGCTATGGGCAGTGGCCCCACTGCTCTGGGAGGAGGGGGAGCATGAGAGAAGGAAGGAGGCAGAGGTAAAGTCAAACACAGCTTCAATTTACCATTGCTTCCTTCTTTCTTCATTGTGATCCCCGCCTACCAGCTGCAGCTTTTTGATAGGTTGGGGTTTGAAGAGGGGGCACCCCTCCCCTCCACACTCCCAGACCTGTCAAAAAGTCCCAGCTTTGAGGCAGGGGGAGAGACGAAAGGCTGAACAGAGCAGCATTTTTCCCTCTGTGCTCCATTCTGCATTTTGCCCGTTCCCTGCCTCCCAGCTGGGGCTTTTTGGCAGGTCGGGGTGTGGAGAGGGGTCCACCCCTTCCCCCACACCCCAACCTTTCAAAAGGTCCCAGCTGGGAGGCAGGGGGAGGAGAAAAAGGCTGAACACAGCAGGGTTTTTCTTCTCCATGCTTCATTCTGCATTTTTCCCCTCCCCTGCCTCCCAGCTGGGGCTTTTTGACAGATTGGAGTGTGGGAGGAGTGGTGCCCCCCTCTCCAAACCCCAAACTGTCAAAAAGCCAGAGCTGGGAGGTGGGGGAGGGGCTGTCAGAACCCCACACACAGTTCTTTGCCAAAGGTTGTTAGCCGGAGACTCAAGCAGGGTGCAGTCCTTTGCCAAAAGTCAGGTACCAGGGAGATAACAGAGTTCACAACATGAAAACTACCAGTTCAAGGTTAGCACAGGAATGTACACAGCAACCAGATGTCAAGCCATTTGGAAGAGACAATACCATTGTCAAGGAAACCAGTCCGAAGTCAGGCAAGCGAGTTCAAGGTCAGGAACAAGAGCAGGCAGAGGTGTGATCACAGGTCCAATGACTTGCTGCTTCCACAGAGATCTCAAACTGAGTTTTCCAGCTTTATTCCCAAACTGGGAACACACCCTTTCTCCTGGGAAAGTACTCTGCTAAAACTCAGGACTGGTTGACCTGATGTTTCTTCGGGTCCCGTAGGCTTGATACCTGGCTCTCCTGGCAGCACGTTGCTGCAGAATCCTACTCATGGCCCTTCTGGGAGGCAGAGATGTGTCTGAAGCAGAGTTAATAGACACAGCTGCCAGCTGACAGGCTGAGCTAGAAGGCTCTGCTAACTGCTCTTCATCAGTTAACCCTCATGGTCAGGTTCTGCAACAGGCAGAATGGAGCATTGAGGGGGAGAAATCTGCTCTCTTCAGGCTTTCTCCCCTTCCCTTGCATACCAGATGGTTGTTTTGACAAGTCAGGGTTTGGAGAGGGGGTGCGCCCCTCCACCACACACACCCCAACCTATCAAAAAGCCCCAGCTGAGAAGCAGGGGAGAGGTGAAATACAGAAAGAGCAGTGGTGGGAAAAAACCCTGCTCCTTTATGCCCTTTGCCCCTCCCTGCCTACTATTTGGGGCTTTTAACAGGACAGAGTGTGGGGGTGGGGTGTTCCCCCCCCTCCAAAACCCAACCTTTCAAAAAGCCCTGGATGGGAGGCAGGGGAGTGGAGAAACACAGAAAGGAGTTTTTTCCCCCTCGCTGTTCCTGTGTTGAGAGTATGGAGGCAATTAAGGAGTTAATACCATAGAGTAAACTCCCTGATTGCCTCCAATGCTCCCAGCACACTTTGGCAATTAACTACCCCCAGCCCCTTTAGAGTTTCATAACCAAGTCTCCTTACTCCAAAATCTTTCCAGATTTCAAGGGGTTCCCTACAATCACTTCAGAAAGGCACCCCTGCTGCTATGGAGCCCCAAGGTAAGTAAATATTGAATGAATATTTTTTTGAAATAATTTTTGAGTGCATATGTTGTTGTTTTTTTTTAAAAAAATACACTAAAAATCACTTACTTTGGGGCACCAAAGTAGCAGGGGTACCTTCAGAAAACAATTTTAGAGAACCCCTTGAAATTGGGAAACTTTTGTGTTCCAAAGGGGGTGCCTCTAGGGGGGGAAAAACCTTCTAATTGGAATCATATGGGAAGTGGTGGCAGCACTATCATTGGCCCAATCACCTTCAATTCCAATTAGAAGGTTTTTTTTTCCTTAGTGACATCCCCTTTGGAGCTTCATAACTCAGCTCCCTAACCCCCAAATCTGTTCCAAATTTGGGGGGCTTTCAGGGAAGAGCTTGAGGAAGCCCCCCTGCCATTTCCTGTGGAATGAATCATTTTGTTCTAGAGGAAGAATGGTGTTTCATTTCATTTGTAACAAAATGCTGCTTCCCCATTTCATTTTGTTTCATTAGCTAATGAATCAACAAAAGTGTGTCATTTTTCACATGGTGCACATCCCTAGTTGAGAACCATTGTGTGTGTCCTGGTTATTTCTTCACAGCCTTATTTTAGCTGGGTCAGGGATGGGGGATTTTTGTAAAATTGGAATTCACTTGATTTTTGTCCACCATCAAAGGGCCAAAACACAAACTATACCCTCGCACTTAGGACGCTATAGATGTTATCGACCTGCCTGCATTGTATTGGTTGATTTGCACCTAAGCACAAGAAAGAATGAAAAGAAATAGTATTTCTGTGAGTGAAGAGTCCCTTCACAGTGGAGTATCTGCAGCCTGCTCAGAGGTGGTTCTACTAATGAGACAAGGGGGAGAGATGCCACAGTATGAATTCCATTACTTAGAGATCTCCTTTGGAAGCTCAGCTGACTCCTCTCTTGCTGGCACTAGGTACCAATGGAACTCGAGATTTTGGTTCTTATTTCAAACCAAGACAAGGCCTTCAGTAGTTCAGGACAGCATTAGGTAAAGAGGAATTCTTCCAAGATACTTTCCATTCTGCACATGAATCTAAGATTAAATTATAGGGGCCACTGAATATCGTAGACTTTAGAAATGATCTTGATTGTAACTCTGAACAAAGAAATTATGCTCTGCTTGAAGATTCTTGCCATAAATGTTTATTAGAGATGGGCACGACTCAGAAAAAAAGTTTCGTTTTCGTTTTCATTTTCGGCTAGGGCCTGAGTCGTTTCGTTTCCGTTTTCGTGGGCTAATTTCAAAATTTTTCGTTTTCGTTTCGTTACGTAACGAAAACGAAAAAATGAAAACGAAAATGAAAAATTTTTCGTTTCTCCCCATTTAGCTCAATTGAGTGCTTTTCCAGTAACGAAAAACGAAAATTGGCTCGAAATTAGTCGTTTCGTTTCCGTTTTCGGTCCAGGTTTGTGCCGATTTTCGTTTTCGTTTCGTTTCCGTAACGAAAACGAAAAACGAAAACGAAAACGAAAATACCGCTAAGTCGTGCCCATCTCTAATGTTTATGAGTGGGTGGGTATATTCTGGCTAGTGCTGCCTAGATGCCCTAAGCACATCCGATCTCGCCTGATTTTGGAAGCTAAGCAGGGTCGGCCCTGGTTAGTACTTGGATGGGAGACCACCAGGGAATACCAGGTGCTGTAGGCGCCTGGAGTAGGAACTGGCAAACCACTCCAGTATCCCGGCCAAGAAAACTCCATGAACATGGAGTCATGAAGAGTCAGTCATGACTATAATGACTCAACACACACACACATAGTCTAGCTGCAGCAGCAGCAAAAAAATCTGAGCATGGCATCATGTTTTGTGAATCTTGTACCAATACTATAATTAATATGCCCCTTTAAAACACTGGTGTAACAATTGCTGGTTTGCTCCTGCAGCAACTTTCAAGGTTTGGCAATAAAGATATAGACATTTCATTGTAAGCAGGACTAGGTGTTATGCCTGCTAGTACTCAATGTTTGGAGTAAAAAAGTCCTAGACTTTGAGTTCATTGTCAAGAGACAATTTAGCATTTCAAAATAAACCTCAAACAGCCTGGTTGGGTATTTGTTTTTTTTTATATGGCATGCATAATACAGAAGGTGGTTTCAAATATACAGCTAAGAAATGAACTTCCAGCTTCATATTCTACCAAGAAAAACAGTCAAGTACTCTGTCTGAATAGCTCCTTTGAAACTGAATTTTCCTCATATTTCATAGTAGATACCTTGCTGATGAAATGTACTATTACTTTGAAATTTGGAGCCTTTTGACACGACCCCTAAGATCCGCTGGTCCCTTAAATTCGGACCAGAGATCTTGGGGGTTCATTGCTCTTCCTTCCTCCCCACAACTCCACACTTCCTTGCTTCTGTCTGCGTGAGGGGAGGGAGGAAAAAAAGCCTTAAAAAGAGACAAAAGAAGAAAGCCTTACCTCCGGTGCCGGTGGAAGCCCTGGTCGGAGCCCCGGTTACTTCCTGGTTCCTCTTAAAGGGGCGGGAGGCAAAAAAAAAAAAAAAAGAAGAAGCCAGGAGAGCCGGCAGATCCGCATAAAGGACTTGTCACCTTCTGAGAGCAGGTACTTAAAAGGTGCGCTGGGTCGCGCTTAGGTGGGCGGGGTCACACTTAATTTTCTGTTAGCTCCGGAGCTGGTGGGGAAACATTTTTAAGGTCTGGAGCTTGCAGCCCTTTGCTGCGGAGCTTAGGGGTCGTGTATAAACACCCTTAGTTTCATTGAATTCTACATAAAATTGAACTTCATTGGCCAAGTGTCTACTGTAATGATGCTAGGGCATAAAATAATCTAATAGATTAATTTTTCATATAAACCAGCAGTGATTGGCTTCAAATCAATTTCAAGGTGGTCCAATTTAATTTATTCTAAAAATTTAAAGAATTTGTGGTTTTATATGTTTCCAATTTATATGCAAAATGCAATTCCTGTATTTAAATGCAAACTTGCTTTTCCTGTAATAGTATTAAGAAAAATCTTGTGATAGAAGCAACACTTAAAATTTTAAAAGAAAAGCAAGAAGCAAAAGTACAAGGTGGCAAAAATAGGTTCAGATCCACAAATTCAGTTTTTCAGTGATGGTCACATACAGACACAGAAAACTATGACAACAACAAGTGTAGAGAGATAGAGGAGAAGAATAAAAGAAGTCACTTCTAGGAAAATCCAAAAAATCAAAGGGAAATTTAAAGGTGCCACATGTTTTATGTATTTTGTTTTGTTTTGCTTTGCTTTGCTTTGCTTCGCTTTGCTTTCTTTCTTTCTTTCTTTCTTTCTTTCTTGGATTTTTATACCGCCCATCTGGCAGCGATGTCACTCTGGATGGTTTACAACAATTAATACATTCAAATAATTCATACAATAAAAACATAAAATACAGTAATGTAATAAAATAGAAATAAAAGTAAAATTAACATTAATGTGACATAAAATAATGTACTATTATTGGCACGCTAATCAGTTAAAATCATGATTTAATGGGTGAACACTGAAATTGCATTATATTTGAGGGAATGCCTGCTTAAATCGCCAAGTTTTTAATAGTTTTTTAAAGGTAGCCAAAGAGGGGGCCATGCAGATTCCTGGTGGAAGGTTATTCCACAGGCGAGGGGCAATGGCAGAAAAGGCCCTATTTCTTGTTTTTTCCTTCCGGGCCTCTCGTGGTGTCAGTTGCCTCAAACGCCTAGCCTGGGAGGATCAGGTATTAAGGGCGGTTTTCAGTGGGAGAAGGCGCTCTGACAGGTAGCGAGGTCCTAAACCATTTAGGGCTTTCTATGTCATAGTTAAAACCTTGAAGTCGGCGCGGAACCGAACTGGAAGCCAGTGGAGGGCGGCCAGCGCTGGGGATATATGATTGCATTTTCTAGTTCCAGTCAGCCATCTGGCTGCCATTGTCTGGATCAGCTGGAGTATCTGCATCAGCCTCAAGGGCAGCCCCACATAGAGAGTGTTGCAATAGTTCAACCCCGAGACTACCAATGCATGGACCAGCACGGTGAGAACCCCCATGTCCAGATAGGGACACAGTTGAGCAATCTGCCACAGACGGTAATGGGCAGAACGGACCACCAACACTACCTGAGATTCCATAGACAGCACCAGATCCAAGAGAACATCCAAACTGCATACCTCATTCTGAGCGGGGAGAGTCATGCCCCCAAATGAGAGGGAGTTTCCCAACCCGCTGAGAGTAGGCGCTCCCATCTGCAAGACTTCTGTCTTGTCCAGGTTCAGCCTCAGTCTGTTTGTCCTCATCTATCCCAGAACAGCATCCAGGCAGCACTCAAGGGATAGAACAGCATCCATTGCAGAAGATGGAAAGGAGAGATAGAGCTGGGTGTCATCAGCATACTGATGACACGAAACTCCAAAACTCCTAATGACCCCTCCCAGCGGCCTCCTATAGATGTTAAATAGCATTGGTGAGATGATCAACCCCTGTGGGACCCCACATTTGAGGGTCCACAGGGTGGACTGCATCTCACCAATCTCCAGTCTCTGGGGACAGTCCTCCAATAAGTAAGTGAACCACGCCAAGGTGGGGGCCCCAACACCCAACTCAGAAAGCCTCCCCAGGAGGTATCAAAGGCCACTGAGAGATCAAGGAGGACCAACAAGGGCATCTTGCCCCCATCAACCTCCCTCAGTAGGTCATCCTGCAGGGTGACCAATGCTGATTCTGTGCCATGCCGTAGCCTGAACCTTGGCTCGAATGGATTGAGGGCATTGGTTTCACCCAGGAGGGCCTGAGGCTGATCTGCCACCAGCCTCTCCAACCAGCCACCCCCGCAGGCAATCTGGTCAGTGCTAGGTGTTTTGTTTTGTTTTGTTTTAAAGCACCAACCAGCCTGCAGGTCATCTGGTCGGTGCTAAAAAAATTTTAAAAAGTGCCGGCCAGCCAGGCTGGTTGGCTGTAAAAAATTAAAATTATTTTGAAAACGAAAAATGAAACAAAAAAACCAAAATAAAATTGAAACAAAACACCAGTTGGCATTTCATGCCCACCTCTAGTTTTTACTAATGATACAGTATATGCGTCTTAGTGTGTTAGAAGGGGGAGCTGAGAGAGTTGCAAGATGGCTTTGTTCTAGAGAACATAGTTATTGCAGCTTTTCAGCAAGGATGGGTTTTGTAGTCAATAGTAATAGTATTGCATAGCTAGACTTAATTATTTTAATGGATTTTTTCCCCTGAAACTGCTTAGATATTAAGCTGTATCTATACTCTTATGTTTTGGACTTTTTATTATTTTTGTACTTTGCAATTAAAGAAAATATTTTACCAAGGTTTGGTCCTTGGGGGAAGAGAGTGAGTGTGGCTAATGAAGGTGTATTGGCCAGAGGACTAATTTTGGTAACTTTCGTACATTTTGAGATTTTCTCCTTCCTAACAGGGTTGGTGTGTAGTCACAAGTACACAACCAGGTTTAAGTTCTGTCTTTGGAATTAAGACAAATGGAAATTAGGAGCATAAGAGTCATCTGGACACCAACCCTGGATATGACGCTGAGCACAGGTACTCAACTTCTTTAGAGGACCACAGGGAGGCCTGTTCTGAGTGGAACCTGTCTTGTTAAACCTCCCACACTTATAAGAATGTGGAGTCTGTTGTGAATAAGCAAAGTAAGGAGGTATAGGAACAGAACATTTAAATATGACACAGAGAGAATGTATGAGTGAAAACATTGCAGCAATGTGTTTAAAAATATTTGCAGTATATACAGGGCATTCATCA